>UZAF01016860.1:21803-47346 GCA_900617895.1 Haemonchus placei
GAAGGTTAATCCTCGGGACATTGTGTTTCGAAGAGGACTAGATTTCCGTAAATGGCTTCATCGTATTCGAAGCTTCTCTCAAAATCCTTCGCTCATATCCTTCGGAAAAAAGCGAAAAAACTCTTACATCTTTTGGTCCCATACTCTGTAGGATTCCTGACGTCGTCGACAAATGAGCGGCATCGGCCCAGATCTCAAGCGATTTCGTGATGTGACACCCTATTGCTCTTTTTTGTGGGAATTTAACCTTTCTCGAAATCGGATAGTGACTTCCTTTTACCCATCGCCTGAAATTGTAAAGCATTATACAAATGAAGTAATTTTGTAAGGTTAAAATGGAGCGCGACTAGAAAATATGAGGTGGCTCTATCATTTGTGAGCATTGGCAAAGTGACCTTTCCTTAAAAAATGAAGGGAAAATTGTCCATGCTTTGTATGTGTGTCCAAATTAATAAATAATCTGAATATATACATATATATGTATGTATAAATATATATATATATATATATGAGTGTCTCAAAAGTATGGGCGCGAGAATCCAGAAACTTCAAAGGTCGGAGTAATTTATCATATTCCCTTCACCCCCCATTAATTAGCTGCATAAGGTTTTCTTGCAAAATACATATATGGCTACTGAAAGGAAACTCCTAAAACTTTCTAGATGGAGGAGGCTCATTTAATACCACTTGCAGTCATTGCGAGGGGTTGGAGGGCATTATGAAATTCTATGAGATTTTCTATAATAACCGTAAGGGACGCTTTTAAACGATAGAGAAAAGACGAGTGAATCGGATACGAACCAAGAAGAGGTAGAAAGACTAATGTTTCTAATGATAGGACTATTAAAATGGTCCGTCCGCCAATCGGTTGTGATACTGAGTGACTATCAAGAGGAAGTCAACGGGCATGGCTTATCGGAGTTATCGCGACGGAAGAATGTCATGCAGAAGCTTCATTGCCATTCCTATCATACGCAGAAATCCCACTTTATTCCCTGTCTAAACACGGTGTAGGGTGAACGAATGCAGGTTTTTAATTCGCTTGAGTTGAGACACACATCCGTGCATCGTTTTCTCTAGCTCGAAAATTTTTACGCAAGATCATTCCTCAAAAAATAGATTGTTCGTGTTTCGCAGTCACCTGCAAGGGTGAGACGCTCGTGGTTTCGTCGGTGCCGGCGTAAAAATTGGAGGAGCTCTGCTCAAAGGGCGTGATGAACGAGTGATCCAAATCCGCTTCCTGGAGCAGCTCGTAGTCTTCCCAGCGAGATACCAGCCCACAGTGCCGAAATTGCCCGGGGGTGGTGTCGACGTTAGCTGCCCACTTTATTAACAAAGAGGGATAGCCAGCTTGTGACCCCTCCTTATGGTCCCTGATTAGAAGAGGACCTGCCGGGTTTCCATTCCCATTTTGCAGTACTAGAAAGCGAGAGTCAAAAAAGGCCGGGAAGAAATTGAGGAGGATACCTGCGTGCAACATGCGAGATGTTCGAGAGCAAACTTCGGGCTCGTATCCACGCTTGTGGGGGATATTTTGATACATGACTATAGCATGTTGTAGCCCATAATGTAAGCGAAGGTGTATATAGATCCCATTGCCATTCTCAGTTGAGTAGCTTTAAATACATTGCCATGAATTGGCGCACATAATTATGGGATATACAGTAGCGCTCATCGGCCAAATGCTTTTTCAGTCTTACTTCTGGATGTAATCATGCGAAATTTCAATATGGGTGTAATGTGAATATTTACCACTATCGACCTGCAAACTGATCATGTTTCAGATATTTCGAAGAGCATGAAGTCAAAATCAACTGGAATTAGGGACACTGGTACTTCTAGGATTTCCTTTCTTTTTGCCATGTCTAATGTGTACGAGCGCTAGTGTTGAAAACAGAATAGAAGAAAAACGCTTATGAGGTGCGAATAAATGCAGACTTCGATAACCTCGCCTTTAGCAAAATTTGTTACCGCAAAAAACACCTTACTCTAGTTATGCGAATATTGCTGCTTCGCTTCAATTGGTGTTGGATAGTTTGAAATATGCATAAGTTAAACATATCAAAATTTCGCTCAATTTGCCCCACAAAGAAAAAAGTTATGAACGAAAAAGGGCGAGCGCGTTTGACCGTGGACTTTTGAACGCTACTATATACCCGGCTGATGCCGGCCTCTCGTGCTTGTGTTTAAGTTGGCCCTCTGCCTGCATTCCCCCAAGTGTAAAGGCACAGTTCATAATTTTGGGTAATCCAGGTTATGACGAAAAATGGAAAAGAAGGTGGAAAATAGTGCGATGTAGGCGAAGAAAGTGCGCATAACAGCGTTTTCGGAGTGATAGAAGGCTTCGAAAAAATGCTTGAAACGGGGGCTGGACGAGAAAGATCACAAAAATGAAGAATCATGGATATTTGTAGAGTTACACAATGTGTGTCATTGTGGGTCCTGGTGCGTATATACAGTCAGCAAAAATGACCTTAAAAATTCACTCCCTCATAAGTATTAATTAAAAAAACGCAGGTAACAGCAGAAATAGTCCACCTTGTCAGCCTCTTGGGATAGAAAATTGAATAAAGGATCGCAGCAGCATAAGAATAACAGAGAATAAAATAATAGGAGCAAAACATCGTCAATACTCGGCAATATAGTAGGAGCAAAACATCGTTAATACTCGGCAATCAGCCGATTTTGTGTGGGTCCTAGAACGAATACTTGCAACCTCTATTGCGTCGACACTCGTCTGACTCGACCTTGATCGAGGGGCGGGGAGGCCGCGCGAGCCGGGAACATAGCTTCCACTATGCCCTAACCGTCGAGTTTTTTTTTTGCGCGACAGCGTCCTTACTGTTACCCTTGGGGACCACTGGGTGTTCCTTGGGAAAACTCATGAATCATTTTTATCACGAACTGTGCCTTTAAATGTTCTCGTCTAGGAGAACAGGAGTCATTGCGTTCCACACACACACCAACACACTTTGTACGCGGCCTGCCAGCCATATGAAAGTGCTGTTCAGGTATTGTATTTTGAAATGACATGGTTTATTCCTCTCTTATTTCATCTTTACTGCATGTTTTCACTCGAGTTGCGCTCACTTCACGGCATGGTTCGCTCCCTCCATAATCCTGTCCCCTGTAGACGGAGTCCATTCCTGCACCTGCCCTAAGTGTTCTCATCTCGCCACCCATACTCCTACCAGTTTTGAGCCTCCTGAACCTCCAGGTCCAGTGGGGCAGAAGTTATTAACTTCCGCTCGAAAGTTCATTTCACACAACCCCCCTCCCCTCCCCCTAGGGAGGGGTTCGGTTCAGTTACCCAACATACGTGTTCTCATCCTGCCTCCTGGCCTCCTATACTCCTACCAATTTGGAACCCCTCACGGCCGAATAGGACAGGAGTTATGAAATTCCGGTCCGATAACACACACAAACACACACTTTGTGATCGCCTCGGCGATCATGAGCGAATTTCTGCTCAACTCATCTGTGTTTATTAACACGTTGGCGGCGAGCCAATTTTTTCATGTCTGTCCCGTGGGACGACACAGTTTCTTTCTTATAAATTTGTTATTTCTTGAAAAAATGAGTGATTACATTCAAGAACATTTGAAATCCGCAGTCATTCCAGTAGTTTTCAAATTTTGCCCAAGGTTTGATTACTCGGGGTAATTTCAAATTTGGCGGTTATAAATTTGAATTAGGGGTATATAAATAGGATCTCTGAGAGTATTATTATCCTTGCGACTGTTTTTGTCATCATGAGTGTCCCGGATATTGAAATGGAAGGCTCAACGAAATTTTTGACCACTGGCTGCTCGACAGCGATGATGATGCTGCAAGTGGTTTAGACGGCGACGATATGACTCCTGCGATCGATCCTGTCTTGTATTCGTATTATTCATCTTGGAATTAATTCAATAGGTGGCCGATGCTATTTTGGACACTTATAAGCCCAAATTAAAAGCCTGCACAAAAAAGGGAACGAGCACACACACTTTAAACGAAGAATGCACCGTCGCGCAGCATTGCGCGACATCGTCCCATGAGACAGACTGGCTGTCGCGCACCATTGCGCGACATTGTCGTCAACGTGTTAAAGCGATTCGTTCTCCTCTTTTTGCCGCTTGACTGCGCAAATTCACTGAACTTACGCTCAGCTTCCGCACGCTCCGTCCCGCGGGCAGAGTCCTGTTCTGCCACCTTCCACAATAATTCCCATCCTGTCTGTTGTACTCCTATCAAATTGGAACGCTCTAGACCAAATCAACATTTTTCGCGCGAGCACCCCCCCCCCCCCCCCCCCCNCCCCCCCCCCCCCCCCCCGTGAATGGGGTCTGGTCATGCTACCTGCCACACTGCAAAGCACCCTCCCTGAGCGTCTTGGAGCACCGTCGATCGCAGGGATGACCAGCGGGCTCTTCATTTTATCTATCCCCCCTTTACTCTAGTTTTCACAGTCTGGTTCACGCTACCTTCACCCGCTATTTCCGTTTCCAGATGTTGGAAGTCCTGTATTCTTCCGCTGACTTCTCCTGGGCACTGCGATAGGTTCCGTTCTTTCCTCGAAACATAGGATGTTGGTCTTAATCACGTTGAGCTGAAGCTCACTCTTCGCATGGCAGTTAATGATTTATGTAGAGATTTTCGACGAAAATCACTTGATTTCTGTCCGGTTTATTCTTTATCATCCCGAGTATTCTGAATATCGGCTAGTAAAGCGTCTTATTCCTCTAATATCCCTCATGTCTAGACTTTACTATTATATTAGGTTGGAAAGGAAGTCCTGCGACACAATGAAGGTCTCTTCAAATCATTTCTGAAATTTTCCAGGCCTATCAATTTTCGGAAATATATTCACCAAAGAGGTCAAAAGCCTTCTATTATCCTTAGAGTAAGTCACTGATGCCTTTTATCCAGGAGAGAGGAAGCTGTGACCCAAAGAAGTAATTGACTGCAGTTTTCAGATCACATTAAGTTACGAATTTTTTTCAACAACGGGATGCTCATGAATACGGTGCGCATGGTAGGTGAAAGGGGCAACACTTGGGGAGTACGACTGATGAACAACCTGGAGCTAATCGGAATCTTAGAACTTTTGACGCGTGTTAAAGCGACATTCCGACGTGCGTTGTCCCTCTGTAGAGACCTGATTTACGGTTTTGATCGTCCCTCTCTAACCCCGCTGGCTAAATTTCGGGGTTCATAGGGGTAACCCTGTGTCCATCTGGTCTGCGTTTAGCAACTCATAGTGGATGGATCCCTTCAACCTCCATTAAATTAAGGGACGATGCTTGCGTTACTCCGAAGGCTAGTATCTCCTGCAGTGAAGCGATCCAACCGATTGTTGGCCGTCGATTGGTGAGCAGTGCTGACATCGAATAGATTGTTGATATTTCGAGCCGCTACGCCCGCGTTTTGTCCTTGGCGTGCTTAGTAGAAGGTGATGGTACGAATCAGGTGTTGTCCATTCGTTGACCATAATGCTGCGAAAGCCCACACGCGTTCCCTTATTTACACACGTGTTGATTGCGCGGAGAACATCCTACAAGTTTATCACTCTTGCTACCGTGTTCACACTGTTGATACAAATTGTTGACGCTTCAAATTTTTTGTCGCAGGACTTTCTTTCCAACCTAATACATCCAGCTATCAGGAAACCTCTTCATTATATTAGGTTGATGCATAATTACTGCGGATTTTTTCGCGGCTTTTTTTTCTCCCGAAAGTGTTTGACTATTGAGTTCTGGTTTTTTCTAGAAATGTTCTACTTGATTTCCTCTACAAGAATATACTCAAAAACCATCCGCATATTCGCGAAATTAGGCTTAACTACTTCGAGAAAGATTGGAAGGTGGTGCAGTCATTCCGCGATCTCAGTAACTTTTCGGCGATCGAACAATCAGTCAGAGCCAACCAAGAAATGGGATCTGCCCCTGAATGGGCCATATTCACCAGCAGAAACTTTTATTGATTATCTCGTCNAAATCGACGAAACTTCTATTCTCTAGCCATTTTTTCGATGAATGGTTGACGAGATAATCAATAAAAGTTTCTGCTGGTGAATATGGCCCATTCAGGGGCAGATCCCATTTCTTGGTTGGCTCTGACTGATTGTTCGATCGCCGAAAAGTTACTGAGATCGCGGAATGACTGCACCACCTTCCAATCTTTCTCGAAGTAGTTAAGCCTAATTTCGCGAATATGCGGATGGTTTTTGAGTATATTCTTGTAGAGGAAATCAAGTAGAACATTTCTAGAAAAAACCCGAACTCGAAAGTCAAATTCTTTCAAGAGAAAAAGAGCCGCGAAAAAATCCGCAATAATTATGCATCATCCTAATAGCTCTATACGCCTGCGACCACTTGGTCTAGCCTTAGATCACGTGCTTGCGTGGGGCACAACGGTGCGCGGCAGCTCCTTATTTCAAACGATATGAGTGTGCCTGATCCGTTTTTCGCGCAAATTTTTATTTCAGGCTTATAAGTGTCTAAAATAGCACCGGTCAGCTATCGAATGATTTCCAAGGCTAATATTTCATTTTTATTAATCACTAACAGTCATGAATTGTTTGGAAACAATCTAAACTACAAAATACATTGCATTTACTGCATTTTGTCTGACCAGGGAAGGATTCCAAGTCGAAGTGGCCATTCAAAATGAGACCTACACTACTGGACGTATTTTTGGAAGCTGAGTTCAAATTTGCTTTCCAAATCTGCCAAGCGTTTCTCTGAACGGAGTTATGAGGGTGGTTCCAGGGAGCTTAACATAAGAAAACTTAAACTATATGGATGTGCCTCACCTCTCAACGGCGGCTTAGTGTAGTGGTAAGCGTGACGCTTCATGGGCGAGAGGCCAGGGTGCGGGTTTTGTAGGGGACGCAATTTTTGCATTATATATTTTTTCCCTTAAGGTTTAAAAAATACTCTCATGGTGATTTTATCACGTTTTATGATCTTTTAATGCTTTGCTGATACCTTGTCCTGCCTACCTACCTGTTACTGAGTGGGAGATTCCTCCGTGCGCAAAATTTGAAGGTCCGGGCGAGTAAAATGTATTCGAGGAGCAATGATGATGCTAGAGAGGGTGTCGATGCTAGATTGGGTGCGATGGTGCGTAGCAGCTTCGAACTCACCAGCACTTACACTGTTGATAGTAGACTCGAAGATCAGAAAGCTGTTCAGTGCGGCTTACCTCCACAAAAGCAGGTGGAGGGAATAACACCTGCTCTAGGCTACTTATTTCCTTTTCAAAATATGGTTAAACGCACCGTCTCATATGAAATAGCGCACGATCTCAACTTTTGCGTGTACACATGAGGCCCATTCTTCGCTCACTATCGCTAGTCTACTTTCAATTCTGTGCGGCTAGATTTAGGAAATTCCTCTTGTATTCATGGTATGCCGCCGGCTACTTAATTACTCACCCGGGTGATTTTGGGACGCTCACGCAAATCTGTTTTCCTCCTGATTTAGGTTTAGAAAGTATAAAGCAATGAGCTGTGACGGGTCCTTTTTTCATCGTTGCTCTCATTGTGAGAAGCTTCTTTTTTCCAAGCATTTCGTCCTAGAGCATTACATTTGTTCATAAAGTGGCGAAAGTTATCCTACTGTGAATATAGAGTGCATGCGAGTGAAACTGAAGTATTACTTTATGTGTATAAATATCAGCAAAAGCATTAAAAGGTCATAAAACGTGATTAAGTGACCATGAGAGTATTTTCTAGTCCTCAAGGGAAAAGTCTATGTAATGCGAAAATTCCCCCCCCCCCCCCCACACACACAAAAACCGAACCGAGCAAATTTGGAAAGCAGATTTGAACTCATCCAAAAACACGTCCAGTAGTGTAGGTCTCATCTCAAACGGCTACTTCGACTTGGGATCCTTCCCTGGTGAGGCCTCTTATCTAGGCTCTTCGACGTTGACCTGTCTGAAGTTGCGGAGGACCACCGGTAGGAGTCGGAACAAAACCTTCTGTTTTTACCCTTCGGAATTCGATCAGTCACCAGCATCCGCTTGCATGTTCTCAAACTGCTTATCGGCGTGCCGTTGAAGTTTTTGTCCATCAAGTTGTCCACAACTAGCTCTTTGAAGTTATTTATTCTGATATCCCTTATCTTTTCGCAACAGAGAAACCCAGTGTGCTTATGCTCGGTGCTGTATGCTCGAGCCATCTGGCGCGTCCTCAGGTTGTGGATTGAGGAACGGCCGTCCACCATGGCGGTTAGCTGAGAATAGATTGAATAGGCAGTCGCGAACAATCGAGCGAACAAAACAGCTGTAGGACAAGAGGGCTGCCAACCTGAATGGACTGCTGCAGAAGAAATCTGGCAAAAACTTTGAAAATGGTATGATTTGCACCCGAGATGGGCGTGCGAGGATGCTCCGACTCTGCACAGCAAGCCCACACCTCGGCATAAGGCAGGAGCGGAATAAGGGCCACGGACGCATCAGAACACACATCACTTCTCACAACTTCTGGTCATTATCGACGAAATCTTCCCTAGACATGTACCTGCAACAGTTGGACAATATCAGACAGACATCGTCGGTGTTTGCGAAACTAGGAGAGCACGCGCAGTCTCAGCGAAGTGGTCAAGAGGTGAAGAAATCCTGGTGGGAAAAAAGCTGATAATGTGTCCAAAACAGGTGGAGTCGGTTTTATCGTCAAAGCAAGGATGGCCCTGTATGTTATTTCTTGCAATATCCAATCCCCACGAGTTGCCGTTCTTAAGAACAAATTACAAAAGGTGGGGAACTGAACGCTCAAAATTGTGGAAGTATACGCGCCCATTGCATCAGCAGAGGACGACGAACTTCAGTGCTTCTACGAGGAAATAGAGAGGGCTTTGAAGCTCACCTCGACGTACACTGTTGTTCAAGGCGATTTCAACGCCGCAGTTGACTTCCGACTGGATGGTACGGAGCATCTTCTGGGAAGGTACGGCGCAGAAGTAAGGAACGGTAGAGGAAATCGTCTAATCGAGTTTGCAAAACAACACAAATTCACGATAATGAGAACCTTCCTCGAGAAAAAAGCCAAGCGTCTTTAGACATGGAGGACACGAAAACCTCGAGACAGATTGATTATGTGCTTATCGATACACCAAGATTGTTCGCTGACGTCTCCATCACTGGGGGAAGTGTGATTGTTGCCGGCTGCCATCGTTGACTTCTACGCTCGATGGTCCTCTGCGATGCAAGAAAAGAATATCACATTCGCAAAAAAACACTCATACGACGTACTTTCAATGCGACATGTATGCAACGATGATTGCCTCGTCAGACCTACAGAAGAATACTGGTAATAGCATCGGTGCTGACTACGAAGATCTTGTGAAGAAAATAATACAGGCCGTAAAGGCATCGAGCGCAGCAACAGAACCAGCAAGGCGACGGCATATATCACCAGAAGTCTCTTCTTAATGAGAGCGCGCATGAAAGCCGAAGGGCGAGTGCAAACCGCGGATTACAGGGAACTCTTGCGAAGCGATAAGGAGAAAGATAAAATGCAACTATGAAGGCTACAGACAAAGGAAATTCAGCGAAGTAGCTGTGAAGAGGGTTGGTCTGAAAGCCGTAGAAAGGAATATTTGACTTAGGCATCATATACCATCTGCTCTCAAGGGCAATGCAGGTGATAGGACAATTAACCGCCTTTGGATGAACGAAATATGTATTAAGTTCGTTAATGAATTGTACTCTTCAGAGGCGGTCGTCGCAAGAGCCGTTCATACCGATCGGAATGCCATATGGGAAGAAGTGGAGAATGCAGTAAAATAGGTTAAGGCGGGGAAAAACTCAGGTTACATCAACATGCGTCTCGAAAACCTGAAAGCAGATGGATTACCTCTCTTCAAAACCGCTGGCACAGCTCTTTAGCAGATACTGCAGTGAGAAGAGGATTCCGGTGGCTTGGAAGAAATCACGCACGATAATGCTAAGGAAAAAAGCAACCTAAGAGTTTGGACAATAACAGACCCATCACATTGCTCTTTCAAGTTTATAAGACCTTCACCAGAATAATCCTAAATCGCATGGTCGCAGACCTGGACATGGACATGAGCCGAGAGCAAGCGGGACTTCGAACTGGGTATTCCACACATGACCACCTCCACGTTGTACGTCAGCTTACTGAAAAATGTAGAGAGTATCGGACTCCCCCATGTATGGCGTTTGGCGACTATAGGAAAGCATTCGACTCGGTCGAAACAATCGCGATACTGAATGCTATACGTAGATACGGTATTAATTCGTGCTATGTCGACCTTCTCGAAGAACTGAACAGTGGCTGTGCCACAGAAGTAAAGCTGTTCAATGATCGATGTCAGATAAAAATATGCTAGGGCGTACGACAAGGAGGTACGATTATTCCGAGATTGTTTGCCTAATTTTGGAAGCCCTGTTCAGTGATATTGACTGGACCGGAGGTATGGAGATCGATGGAGAACACCTGACCTATCTCCTCTTTGCTGACGATTGATTCAATTTGCACATGATGCCCTAGAGCTCCAAGAGAACTTGTGCAACTACAGATGAAATCGAGCGAAGTCGGACTTGAAATGAGTTACTCAAAAGCGAAGTGGATGCACAGTCAGTTCAGTACTACAGCGACTGTCATAATGAATGGCGAAACCACCGAGTAAGTAAAAAGCTCTACGCACCTCGAGCACCAGCTCAGCTTCTCAAAAGGCAGCACCGGAGAGTACAGCAGGCGCAGGAAAGCAGCTAGGTTTAGCTTCAACAAAATCTCAACGTTACTTCTAGACGAGGGCCTTCCGATGAGAGTGAAAGCGTCCTTGTTTCACTCGACGGTAACACCCGCGTTGTTGCACGGCGCAGAATGCTGGTCGTTTACGAAGGCAAACGAAGAGAAATTTGCTGTGATGCAAAGATCAATGGAACGCAGACTTTGCAAAGTGTCACTTCGTGAACATATCACAAACACAGAGCTGCGAAGACGAAGTGACCTCGTTAATGCTGTCTAGGAAATGTATAAACCTAAACGAGAATGGGCCGATCATGTGGCACGATTGAAAGACAAGCGATGAACATTCTGGCTAACGGATCGGACCCCATTGGATGACAAGCGAGCGCCGGGAAGACCTAAATGGAGGTGGGTCTATCCGAGTGACAGCGGAAGGTATCAAAGAGCATCCTCCGAATTCTGCAGGATTTTGTAGACAATTCACGGCATAATTTCGTTTGACTGCCCAGATTTTCACCCGTCACATATACAACGCATGAAAAAGGGACTTTGGGCAATGACACTTGCCAGTTTTCGGGCAGCTAGGGGTCACGTGGTGCATTTTTGAAAATGGCGCGCAAACAATATCGCGCTCCAATGCCACAGAAACAGAAGGCAAATAACTAAAACCGCCACGCAGCCGCTCGCAAAAGGCGGAGGATGCTCTCTGGTACCTTCCGCTCTGTAGCACCGCTCGGCCGATCCCATGGCGAATATGCCCAGTCAACAATGGAGACGACGTGCGCAGGACCGGAACGGATGTTTCAAAGTCGACTTGCTGAATGGCGAAATTCGCGAGGGTAAGTCGGATACAGGTGACAGGTGAATACTGAAACCAAGCATTGACCAAGGCAGTCTGGGTTACGAAATAAAAAATCAGTCGGATATACCATTCGGCGTTCACCCATTTGTTCTCTGCTCCTTCGTCATAGTCATCATTTGAGATTTCACTGTCGGAACCATCAGTGTGAGAAACAATCGTAGGAGCCATATTGTCGCCATACTAACCACCCTGAGCTCCATCGTCGATGTCGACCACTGGAACTTTCGTTGAACTCTTCGATTATGATATCTGGGACCTCATGATGGCAAAGATACTTGCAAGGATGATACTCTCAGAGACCCTATTAATATACTTCAGATTCAAATTCATCACCGCCAAATTTGAAGTTATCCCGAGTAGCCACAAATGTTGGGCATAACGAATACTGCTGAATGATTTGCGAGATATACTCTCGTACCAATTGCTTTCATATGCCTTTGACTGTATTCACTCATTTTTTCGAGAATTAACAAATTTCGAGATGGAAACTGTCTCGTCCCACGCTACAGTCACGGAAAAACTGGCTCGTCGTCGACGTGATAATTTCTTGTTCAAGCTACGCCCACCCCTCTGCTGTTGTAACCGACCTCGGTTGTTTGTTACTCAGCTTTTTCTATTTTTTTGTCCATTTTTCCAGGCTCTAGAGTTTTTCAGACAGATGAATAAATAATATTAATAGGCAGAGTGAAGCTTAATCTCAGCCACGTTTACCTGGTCCTGAATTCCGCCTACCAAGGCTATGTGAGCTCACTTTCCGCTAATCTTTGTCAACTATCTCTCGTAATCGACGGCGTTTTAGAGCAGAGTTGCGAATTTCCAGTGTTGTCTTTGTTCACCTCTGCGCACGTCTCGGTTACCCTTGAAGGCGCGGTTCACGACAAAAGTTGTTACTGAGTCTTTTCCTTAGAAATACTCAGTGGCCCCCATGGGTAGTAGAAGTGTCCCTCTCGCTCGCAAAATCTCGACGGTGAGGGCATAGTAGAAGCCCTGTTGCTGTCTTGAGTCGCTTTCCCGTCTCTCGATCGATGTCACGTCAGACGAGTGTCGAGGCATGCAGATTGTAAGTATTCATTCCTGGGCCCACACACAATCAGGTGATCGCCGAGAGATGAGGCGATGTTTTCCTCCCAATCTTTTTTCCTCTGTTATTCTTTTTTGCCGCCGCGATCCCTTTTTAATTCCCTACCCCAAGAGGCTGAAAAATGTGAGCTATTTTTGCTTTAACTAGGGTTTTTTTGTTTACTTATGCGTATAAGCGGATGAATTTTTCATACCGTGGTCAGTTATTTACATCAGGACCCACACGTATGAAGTGAGACACATTGTATAGCTCGTCCAATCACCCCACTCTTCTTCATTCTTCTGGTCTCATTCTCGTCCAGCCCACTTTTTGACAATTTTTCATAGCTTTTTTTCACTTCGGAAACCGATACGCGCAGTCCCTTTGCCTCCATCGCACTTTTTTCCATCTTATCTTCCATTTTTCGTCATAATCTGGGTTACCTAAACTTATCGTGAACTGTGTCTTTAACTTTGACCTCTCTTTTACTGCTTGTATCGTTTTCTCCTTTTTTTTCCTCAGCAAGTCTGCTCTCTATTCATTCTTTCCGTCCCTGAGCTGCTTAGTGTATGTATGTATATAACTAGGAAGGTTCCGCCGCAGCCCGCTGTTTCGCTTGCGAGTGACATCGTTCGATTAAAACTGACAACAATTTCGCTTTTCATAATGACAAGATGAGATATAAAATTATAAATCGTATCAATACGAAGCGTTACTGTTTCATGTTGATGTGGTTTGATGAAGAATGTTCAGCGCCCGGTCATGGTATTCTTGAACCGAAAAATGCAAAGAGCCTTCCCATCAGTCATTGTCATAACCCTGGCTAGGTTCTTTACGCGGTACCTATCGGATCGGAAAGTACCGCAAGAGTAAAAGCTGCCGTTGTGTCTTACCTTCATTAATTGAAGGATGCCTTTGGCGTCGAGACAGAAGCTATACTTGAAGCCTTTGACAATTTTGGGGTTCCTGCTAGACATATAAAAAAAATGCTGTATGAGTTCCACATCAGCTTCGCGGACAAGAAATCTACAAAAAAAAATCGTTGTCAACGTGAAGGAGTGGATCCCGGAAGATCCCCCCCCCCCCCCCCCACACTTTTTAGGGCCGCTTTCGAGAATATCATGCGTAATTTGGAATGTGAAGACATGGAAATGAGATCGAATGCTGCTACTTTCGTCATCTCCGTTTTGCACAGAAGACATCGTACTCATATTTGCGAAAGCCGAGTAAGCGAAACGAATTTCAGCTTTTACTGTGGAGAAATCGGTTAGCGACTGAACCTAACGAAAAAGATGCTCAGGAGGAACGGTTTGGTACCTGATGCTCCGTTTACGCTGAACGGGACGGATATTTTTGAGTGTATCTTGCTCAAGAAGACAACTAATGAACGGCCTGGCTCCTGAGCTGGGCAAAAAAAACATCCGACTCCTCTCTTACCTTTTCGACATTGCGATTTTTCCTACTTCGGCATGCGCCTGGGGACTAAGCTTCTACGAAAACAATGTGAGCAAGATGAGCAGACAGCCAGCGTCTTTCAACGCGCTACAGAAAGACTGGCTTTTGATCCTCCAATAAACGCAAGTGCAGGCGTAATCCAGACTTCCGAGCCCTCAACGAACAAAGATCAGAGATGCCGTTACATATGTCTGGGAAGATCAGTTGGGCCAGACATGTCATGCGATGTTGTAACGACCTTTGCTTGAGGACGCCTACCGGCTGGGTTCCTAGGAGTGTCGAAGGAACATCGGAAAGGTCGCCAGCGGGAGTCCGCTAGTGGATCCGCTAGTGGAAGTAAATGATCAGGAACGGCATGAATACCGGTAATCAACATAAATTTGGGGTTAACGTTCGAATGTGTCATGTGTCTCATATCGAAAGAGTCAGTGCTACTTTGTGTAGTATCCTTGTATTTCACGGATGACGGCGTAAGCACTTTACTTGGTAGATCGGGACATGTTCAGTGGAGAGGGAAGCTTCTCGTCCTAGCACTCCGAAAAGTGCCCACTGCACAACCATAGAGGGAAATTAAATCGTGCATTTCATTGCTTTTTGGAATGAGACGTATCCTTTGATTTTCACCGTGGCTTCACCCCGATCAAGAAAGATGTAAGGCTTTTCCCTTTATTGGTTAGGGAAATGGCTGTTTACAGGTGTCGCAACAATGTCGAGAGAATATATTTACAATCGAAACGCTGAAGGACTTTCAGCACATTGAAGATAACAGAGATCAGGTTTCCAATCCTTATTCCTTGAGTGAAGTTTTGAACCCTCTCAATGCTTTGTATTATTATAGGGCTTGAATATTCGAGAGAAAGCTAAGCAAATAACCGCACTTCTAACCGATGAAGAACGTCTTAAGAATGAAAGGACCCGTTTCATGTTGACAAGGACGAAGTAATCTTTTGTTCCATGTTTGTAGTCCTTACGTTGATTTGCTTCTCTAGATTCCGAGAAAACAGTGGATTGGGAAGCAGTTCGGAGCGGAGAATCCACCGCTCGGATACAGGGACTGCATTAGGTGAGGAGATAGTTGCTATACATTTTACATTAGCGATCCTTTATGGACATTTTTTCTCTGTAGTGTTTTGGTTTCCTTGCTCTGCTGGCTTAATTTTCAACCATTGTCTTATTCGGGTGAACCTACCAAAAAAGACATGATCCGTCCTCCCTACCACCACCATGCTTGAGGGGTGGGGGATGGCTCACGTCATATTGATCCACAAAAGGGAGAAACCTGAAACGATCTTTTACGACAAAAAACTTTTCACCGTGAAATACATATCCAACTAGCGAGAAAACAGAGATGCTAAGCCGATCTTCTGGAAAAGCGTATACGGAAAGAAGAGTCATCTTGCCAGTCTAAAGTCCAGCTCATAACTAGTTTTAACTGGTGTAAATGCCGCTGGGAAAATATTCTCACTCCTTTGCACGGACCCTTGGCAAGGACCAAAGACGGCCAATCCAATGTGTGCGGGAGCCGATTCTCGGTGATACGCCCAATCCCTCCAGTCCTTAAAGGCGAAGGGTTGCGAAGTTTTGTATGGTTGAGGTCACTTAACACCATGACGCGAGGCGACCTTGATTAAATGTAAAACCATGGCTACTCTCTGCCCGCACATCGTTATTGAGCGCGTAAAGAAAATTATAAAAGGATAATATAACATCAGTAAGAAAGTGTCAAGAAATCAGATGTCAAGTAAATACTAGGTTTTTAATTAATAAAGCTTCGATATCGCTGGATAAGGATAAGAATGATTCGTGCAGAAGGACTTCATTAAATATTAGGTTGGCAAATAAGTCCTGCGACACAATGAAGGTCTTCTTCAAATCATTTCTGAAATTTTCCAGGCCAATCAATTTCCGGAAACATATTTACCAAAGAGGTCAACAGTCTTCTATTATCCTTAGAATAAATCAATGATGCCTTTTATCCAGGAGTGAGGAAGCTGTGACTCAAGAAGTAATTGACTGCCGTTTTCGGATCACATTAAATTACGAATTTCTTTTCCACAACGGATGCTCAAAAAGGTGGAGCACATGGTAGTTCAAAGGGAAAAGGGGGAACGCTCCCAGAGTACGGCTGATGAGTAACCGGGAACCAAGCGGGATCGGTGAACTTTCGACGTGGGTCTAAACGAATTTTCTACGTGCGTTGTCCCTCTGTAGGAACCTGCTTTACGGTTTCATCTTCCTTCTCTGACCCCCGTTGGCCGAATAGAGCGGATCATAGATGTAGGTGATAGCTGTGTCCATCTAGTCTGCGTTTAGCAACTTATAGTGGATAGATTCCTTCAACCTCCATTAAATTAAGGGACGATGCTTGCGTTACTCCGAAGGCTAGTATCTCCTGCAGCGAAGCGATCCAACCGATTGTTGGCCGTCGATCGGCGAGCAGTGCTGGCATCGAATAGACTGCTGATATTTCGAGCCGCTACGCCCGCGTTTTTTCCTTGGCGTGCTTTGTAGAAGGTGATGGTACGAATCGGGTGTTGTCCATTCATTGACCGTATGCTGCGAAAGCCCACACGCGTGCCCTTATTTACACACGTGTTGATTGCCCGGAGAACATCCTACAAGTTTATCACCCTTGCTACCGTGTTCACATTGTTGATTCAAATTTTCAACGCTTCTAATTTTTTGTCGCAGGACTTATTTGCCAACCTAATAGATTTGTACTCACAAGGGGAAGGTACTAGGTCCCAGTTGCCGTTCAAAAAGAGATGTATACTCCACGTACGCCCGTTTTTGAACGCTGACGTCAAATCCACATTCCGAATCTGTGAAACAGTTCTGGGAACAAAGTTACGGAAACATTCCTTCCACGTGATATAGGGTTTTGCCGAGCGTGTATCGAGGTCGAGTTGCTAAGCCACATGTGAAGCGATAGCGCAAATGGTAAGGCATTGGACCCGATGACGTAGCATGGGAGTTTGCATACGGTGTGCGTGAAATTGTTGTGCATCCTTATGAAATGTTTTCCAAAGGCTTGCAAATCAGTTTTACATCTCCCATTATCTGACTGCGGTGCATCTTATCCATAAGGAACCTCGCAAAGATGATGTATTGCCCTTTCAGGACCTCAGGAGCTTCCAATGCAGTCTAGTTGTTATGATTGCTAATATTCAGTAACAGTTTCTCAAAATAGGTTCATTCTGTTTCATATAGCTTACTCCGCTTGGTGCTCGTGCAATGGTGCAGGAGTCGAGTTTTGTAATAAGAGCGTTTTCATCACTTTCAGGTTTATGATCCTTTTGTGGACCATTGTCAAGCCCTCTGATTCATTGACTATTTCTACTCTTTTCCTGTTGCCAGAAGCAGAGTACTAGATGGCTTCACTCTCGCAGTTGTGCTCTTTACCATAACGTGCATAACTACTATCTGAAGGCTAGAACTATCCGATCCTAGCTAGCCTTCTGATGATAGCGCAGATGGAACACCCCTCACAAGTTTTTGGGATCTTCCAATAAATATTGAATATTTGAATGAGGAAAATACTTGTCCAAGAATTATTCCACCCGTAAGCATTGTTTTTGCAGTCCAGGTGGAATGACCATCATCTTTCACTTTTCGATGGTAAAAAAAGTTTCCACTTTTATATTCAGGAAGAGCGATTTGTGCTCCATTATTGCCAAACATCATTAGTAGAATGTGATAGAAATCGCGAGAGATTGTATGTTTTCAGTTTGGCTCATCTCAACACCTTGGCAATTCTGCTCCTCATTCACCTTCGCGGAAACGGTAATAATGACGGGTGGGACCCTTGAACTTTGATGTATAAGTGGTCATTGAGCACTCATTGACTAATACATCTTCTTGCTTCACGTCGTCGGTTAGATAGTGTAAAACCATATGCTAGAAGTGCTATATGATAAGCCATTCCAATCTTTTTCACCCATAGTGCAGGAATTGATCTCTGCTGTGCAGTAGCACTCCTCTTCGGGTCAGAAAGGTCATTAGTGGTAGCATACATTTTTTGAAATTGCTAAACGAATGCATGCCCATGTTAGGGAAACACTCATGCCATACCTCGAACCCATTGTCTTACCTGTTGCGCTATCGCTTCAAATCTGGCCGAACAACTCGACCTCGATGCACCCTATGTCGCTGAAGAAAATGGAAGAAATGCTTCAGTAACTTTGTCCACAATCGTTTCGCAGAATTGGAATGTGGATTTGACACCAGCGTCCAAAAGCACATAGGTGCATGTACATCTCATTTTAATCGGTCAATGAAATCCAGTATTATAATCTTGTTAGAAGGTCTGCAATATGTAGCAGATGAGCGATTATTTCGCTTCGCTCCATACTTCGCATTGCACCTGTGTGTTACCTTTACTGGATCGAAAACTATATGCGGTCAGCATGATAACCACGGAAATCACATCTAATATAGCCTGCTTCGCGTTGAGGTACGAATTGACCTCGATCGAAGTTCACACCCGTAGAAGGAAAGGCAGCAAGGTCTTTACGTTACACTAGATTCCGCGCCCGCTCGCAAAGCGAAGATAGTCCAAGACCGCTGTCGCCAGTGACTGGTCACTTTGGCTGAATGACCCTCATTCTCGCCAGACCCCTGCAATTATCAGTGGTACTCGGAGCAGAAAGCCCATGTTACACGACATCGAACTCTCCAATTAAATCTTAAAACTTATTTTCAAAGGGACAAATCGATCAGTTGAATACAGGATTCTTTTCTTTTCATGACCGAGGTTATATACATATATATCCTATCTTAGTGGATATAATGCGCTAGGTGAGTGTGTGTACGTGTGTGTATGTGTGTATGTGGACCGTGAGCGAAAATTGCTGATGGAAGGTGGTAGAAAGTAACTGATCTGGATCGTGCCCGGGGGACATATGGGGATGTAGGGCGCGGAGCATAAGCGTGATCTGAATGATTTTGGGCAGTCATGCCAAAAAAAGGGAAATCAATCAAATCACTTATATACACGAGATGAGCACGACTCTGCTGATCTCATAGTGAGCGCTGAGGAAGTGTGCGTGGGTGTTTGCGTGTGTTTGGCCTGAAATTTATATCTCGTGTTCTTTTGTATCAGAGTGTCCAAATTTGTAAGGAACGTTGAACGTAGGCCAATCTTACACGTAAACGATGAGAGTCCGGCCTTAGCCGGGCTATACGTTTCAGTGGTTTACGTCCACCCATCACTTTAAGAAAAACTTTTCTAAAAGAACTGGCTCACTTTAGCAGCATACATTATCAGATTCTTGTCTCAAGAAAACAATAAACAACATCTTTTCAGTCAAGCAAGTAAACAAGGAATTTTTTTAGAATCATTTTTTGAATTCCGGCCGTTTCATAATACATGTACGTACATCCCTGATATATGACTCGAAAAGAATTTCCCTGTTTCAAACGGGGTATATGTCCGTACCATGATCGAAGGCGACATGTCTTCTTGCAACGCAGCGTGGTCTCCGTCTCTCTGCAGAAGAAAAGCCCCAGATTCGAGCTTCCCACTAGACCGGGCTCAGCAATCGACGCATTGCCAGGTAAATCGGCAGAACTCGCTGTATCGTCGGCTAAGACGACGATCCTCCTCAACTACATCGTCGTCTCACCGTCTGAGACGACTCTCTAAGTGAACCCACGCCCCTTATGGTGCGGGGTCAAGCGGACCCGAGAAAAGTGGGTCCGCACTCCTCTTCCTTAAGTCGTCAAAGCAAGACGTAAGTTGCCTGCCTTATAAAGTGTTGTCTACCATTATTGTGTGCTGTTATAGCGGGAACGACCGCACTTACAATATTATTGTGTTATATTAACTCCGTTATCACCGGAGCCCCTAGAAATATCCACTGAACCAACAGCACACACGGCGTGGTTTGCTCCTACCTCAGAGATCCTGAAGCCTACGACGACGGAGTTGCCCGGGGACGTCGACACAAGTTGTCCAACAGAGATGAACGAGAAATGTGGAAATAGGAGAGCTTCAAACACTATCTGTAGCGTCAACCAGCTCCGTGCAGACTTGAAGCCTGTGTCGGAAACGACTGTTTGGAGAGCTATCATACGCAGCGGCAACATTGTGAGGGAAGTTATGAGGAAGGCGTCACGTCTAAGCGACTCACAAAAGATGGCGCGCCTCAATTTTGCTCGAAATGCGACCACGGATTGGAAGCAGGTGCAGCCGTGAAGCTAGGCGTAGCTCGCCGTAAGATCACTGTAAAGTTATTCGAAGTCTTCAGGTAATCTTCTTCGACGAGAAGTTCAGCCTCGACGGGCCCGATGGAGCAAGATGTTACTGGCGTGAACTGAGGAAGGACCCAGTGCAGTTCAGCAGGCGCAACTTCGGTGGCGGTTCTCCGATGGTTTGGGGAGCTTACTGCTGGGATAGCAAGCTGGAGCTTGGATTTGTATTCTGTCGAATAGACTCGCAAGAGTACCAGCAAGCATTGCAATCCAAGGAGATGCTGTTTCTGTGCCGCAGGCGGCGACAGAGGCAGGTCTTCCAGCAGGGCAGTGCAAGTGTCCATGCCAGCAACTCAACATCCGCATGGTTGCAGCAACAGAAAGTTGATGTTATGGAGTGGCCTGCGTGCACTCCTGACCTGGACCCAGTTGAGAACTTTTGGGGAGGAATTGTGCGGCGGGCGTACGTCATCAGCAGGCAGTTTTCCACCATTGATAAGCCGCGAGGTGCAGTCTTGGAGGCGTGGAGCAACATCAACCCTTCAGCCCTCAGGAACTTAACAATGAGTCTGCCGCATCGACTCATGGAGCTCTCATTCAAATAGGGTGCACCAGTTGATTAGTGATTTTCATAAAATGCACTGTTGAGTTTGTATAAATAAACTATGTATGTAAATAACTATGTTATGTAGAGAGGACGTACACTCTTAAACGGTCAAAATTCGTAAAAATCTACTTATAAAACAATTCTTGTGAACTTGAAAATCTGAGAACCTGTTTCCCGTTGTATTCTAGTGCAGCAAATTCCCTATTGCATGCTTCTAATTCGGATCACCCCTTCAGTAAAAGTTTTTGGTGAGATCAGGGGCGGACGTATACTACTGAAACGCCTACACTTTTACCAAATTTGAACGCTCCAGGTCCAAATCTAATATTTTCGGGAAGCCCCGCCCCCAGTGGGCGGAGCCAACACCTACTACCTACCATTACCTACTATACTACTGAAGTGTCGATTCGTGCGATTCTGGGTGCGCGCGGCAAATTGCGCGGCGAAATTCGGTGCGATTTGGACGACTCCGACGCCTATCATTGGGGCCCAAATCCAAACTAGAGTAGATAAATAAGGTCAGCTGATCTTAGTAATCTAGTGTACTTCAAAATTGGGGCCCCATAATAGGCGCTGAAGTCGTCAAAATTAGCGCTCGTACACTTTAGACATGGCAAAAAGAAAAAAATCCATTTTGAGTTCAATTTTTTTGGGGAGTGGGTCAATTTAGGTCTAATTCTACTTTGTTTGCACCTTCCTCGCACCTCCACTCACTCACCCGTGGGGAGGCCTCGCTTAATTAGTTGGCTGCTGACCTCCCCGTCAGACCAAACTTAGATGTAGTAATATCGGCTTATGAGTTAGAAACTAAGTCACATTT
The DNA here is from genome assembly GCA_900617895.1 of Haemonchus placei. Lineage (NCBI taxonomy): Eukaryota > Metazoa > Nematoda > Chromadorea > Rhabditida > Trichostrongylidae > Haemonchus > Haemonchus placei. Next base: position 43,502 of record UZAF01016860.1, read on the forward strand.
CAAGTATGGGAAATAAAAGAAAAGAAAACAAAAAATATGCAGAACAAGTTATGCAACCCAGAAAGCTGTGCAAGTTGTAGTGATCATAGGAAAGAGGGGGGGGGGTGAAGATGTAGTTAGAGGGGGCCAGAGCTCTTTTGAATCACTGAAGGCTAGAGCGCAGAGAAAGAGGGGTAGTCTTCCTTACATGTTCTTGGAGATGNGGGGGGGGGGGGGCTCCGGGGTGAGGTGAGATAGTTATCTCGTGCAAAAAGCTGAATTGAGACAAAACGTCCAACTGGGTCACCCATCTCGGTGCTACTCTCCTTCCTGAAATCAGTGAAAAATACACAGTTATAACATAAAAAGCTATGAAACATTCCTAAGCATCATTAGGGGATCGGCCACTCTCCCTTCTCTGTGCTCTAGCCGTCATTGATTCAAAAGGGCGTGCCCCCTCCCCAATATTATTTTAAAATGTGTAATAATAATATAATAATATAATAATAATAATAATAATAACAATAATAATAATAATAAATAATAATAATAATAATAATAATAATAATAATAATAATGATAATAACAATAATAATAATAGCAATGATAAAGTTTCCAATTCATAAAATCAATATTAGTTCGCTGAGACTACCAGAGAGGTCAGCAGCCAACCAATTGAGAGGGGTCACCTCGCAGGCGAGTGAGCGGAGGTGCGAAGAAGGTGCGAAGAAAAGATTTGGACACAAACACCGACTCCCTTTTTTTGGGATATCCAGACCTTTGGGATGATCAGATTGTAGATTAATAGTGGTAAATATTCACGATACATCCTTGCTACACGTATTGAAATTTCGAATGATTACATCGAGTAGGAAAGGAGTTACGACTGAAAAGTACGTGTGAAGAAGCGTTTGGCGAAAGACATTCGAGCGCTACTGTATGTGTACATATACAATGTCATATATATGACATTGTATCCTACTTATATAATCGGCTAAGTGTGTCTGTTTGTGTGTGTGTATGTGTATGTGTATATGTATGTGTATGTGTATGTGTATGTGTATGTGTATGTGTATATGTATGTGTATGTGTATGTATGTATGTATGTATGTATGTATGTATGTATGTATGTATGTATGTATGTATGCACAATGGTTTATGCAAGTTGTGTTTGCTTGTCATTCGTACCTATACAGTGCGAATTTGTTCGCCCATCCTGTGGACCATGTCTTCAACTTTTCCGTGAGACCAGTCTCCACGAGGAATTAGCCCCTGTTCTATGACTACGACTTCACCGATTTGTGGAAATGGTCGTGCCTCCGCTCTTGTCTAATTCTTCTTGTTTGTCTGGGTGTTTCGAGGAGCGGTGAGATAGTCAAGCTTCCATTGTTCCCAGAATTTTGTGGATAGGGACTCCGAGTGCCAAAGAGCCTACTTGACTTGCGATTTGTGCAAGTTCAGTATAGTGTTTAAGATCTCCATCGTGAGTTACTCCTTGTGCGTCTGGCACCTAAAACTTGGCGTTTCTGTAAAGGAAGTCGATAGGTTTAAGCGCGATAGTTCCTATTCTCGTCATAGCAAAGCAGAGTTGGACGAATGTCAACTTCTTTTGACTGCAGTTTTTCTGCGGTGTCCGCTTCGCTGTCCTGACCAATCTTTCCCAGTGGCCCATCCATCCAATCGAACAAGCCAGCTCGGGGAGGCCGCTCCTGAGGACGATAGGAAGATCATTTGTGCGTCGACTCAAGATCACAGACGAGCATTTTCCGATATAATGGCCGAAAAATCGACGACGGCGACGTCGCTACCATCTACAGATGCCATCAACAGACGCCTGTGGGATGCTGGATTATATGGAAGAAGACTTGTGAAAATGCATCGAGAACTCTGGAAATTAGACGAGCTCGACTTGAATGGGGCGCGTAAGCACCCTCACTGGTCCTTCTACCAATGGCGCGAAGTCATCTAGAGCGACTAGTCAAAGATTGTTTCGCTTGGTACAGATGGGATTTCGTTAGTAGAGAGCTTTAAATACAATTTTCGACCCCAAGTACCAATTGGCAGCTCAGAGGCATGGTGTCGGTTCAGTATTGCTCCGGGTACATTTTCCGAGTCTAAGCATGGAGTCCGTGCACCATAACCCCACTACTATGGACCACCAGAGGTACGTAGTCATTATGCAAAAATGCACGCTACCTTTTACCCGTCCTGTGCACGGCAGCAAACTTACTTTTCCATAGGGTACCCACTCCAAACAGAGATCTAGAAGGGGGCGCGAGTGGCCGACTCACCAGAAAATTTGATGCCCTGACGGACCCGACCAGTCCCCTGACCTGAACATCATTGAGCCCTCGTGGCAGGAACCCAAGAAAAGAATAGCCGGTAAAACAGTCCCAAATGCTGCTCAGAAGTTTGACCCGTTTGAATGAGAATGGAAGGAACTTGATGAGTGCCTGATCGACAAGTTGGTCGAATGAATGCCCCGTAGATGCCAAGCCGTCATCGATGCCAACGGCATCGCTACAAAGTATTAGATTAGTAGTTGCTCAGGTTTTAATCTCATTATGATAGCGTTTATGTCAAGTGATTTACTTTGAATTCTTAGAACTGGTATTGTTCAGGAAAACTGTAAAAAATGGCCTCTTATCGAAATAAAAACAAGTTTTGTGAGTTCTATGGTGGGAACAGTAGGAATCATTACTGTTGTCAACATACCAGAAAATCCAAAAGCATCGAGTTTGAAATGAGTTATGAGAAAAAAGGTTCAAGGTGATTTCTTTTTGAACAGTGCTGTATATGTACAAAATTTTACTTGTTTTACTTGATGTTTTGTTAACTGCTGTTTTAACGCCGCAGTACGCGAAGCGAAAGTCTCACAAGGTTAGCGATTTATGGACAAAATTTCAGTCCCGGACGGGACTCGAACCCGTACTTGTGCTTTCCGGGCATCGTGCTCTATCCTTCACACTACCGAGATCCCGCTTGCTCTCGCCTCCTTTTGTACACATATGGTACATATACATATACATACACATGTACTATACATATTGAAGAACGGCTTCGCCGCGCGGTCCTCCTTCCTGTGAGAAATTTGCTATGCGTAAGTAACTCTTCGGATTCATCTTTTCCTTCAAAGCTCTACACTCTCAGTATTAGCTGGGAATTGGGAGCGTTTTTTTCTGTAAGCCATCTTCGCTGTGTCCGGTAAGAACATCGTATAATATCACGAAGGCGATTACTCAGAGAAAAAAGGAAAGATGGGCCAAGGAAGCGTACCTTCGTGAAATTTTCGTGCAATTGGAATAATTTGAACGCCCTATGGCCAAATTGTCAATTTTCGCGCAAACCCCTCCCCTGTGAGCAAAGTCCTTTCCTGCCACCTTTGCTAAGTGTCCCCATCCTGTCGCCTGCACTCCTACCACGTTTGAACGCCCTGGGGCCAAATTGGCAATTTTCGCGCAATCCCCGCCTCCTATGGGCGGGGTTGGTCCTGCCACCTACAGTGAGTGTTCCCGCCCTGTTCCCATAACTCCTACCACATTCGAACGTTCTAGGTCCACGGGAACAGAAGTTATGAATTTTCGCTCAAACTCCGCTCATTGTGGGCGGAGTCTGGTCCTACCACCCACCATTAGTGTTCCTATCCTGCCGCCCGTACTCCTACCGAGTTTGAGTGCTCTATGATCACGGGGACATGAGTTCTGATTTTCGCTCAAACATTTATTTCTCACAAACCCCGCCCCCTTTGGGCGGAGTCCGGTCCTGGCACCCACTATGTGTTTCCTTCCTGCCGCCTATACTCCTACCAAATATGAACGCTTTCGGTCCACGGGGACAGGAGTCATGAATTTTCGGTCACACACACA
>UZAF01016860.1:48051-62153 GCA_900617895.1 Haemonchus placei
ACATTACATTACATTACATTACATTACATTACATTACATTACATTACATTACATTACATTACATTACATTACATTACATACGTACATACATACATACATACATACATACATACATACATGCAACTGTGTGTATTTGTTGGAGGTAAGAAGTTTTTCGACGGCTACGGTCGGACGATTGACGAAACAAAATTTGTAGAGACCCTAACTCAATCATTAAAATGCACCTGAGGAAAGGTACATGAAGCGTGACATAGAAAACTAACATTCAAGTTATACAAGTCAAACCAAATAGGAAATATTTACTTCCATACAACCATCACAGAAATTGTAAACAACATATCACATCTCGCATTCAGAATGACCATTTTTCGCCTTAATGCGAGTATCCACTTCTTTCGGGAGTTTTCAAGAATGCGCACAATCACTTCCGGCGAGATTTCATTCCAAGCTTTCACGAAAGAGCTTTCACAAAAGAGCTCTTTTCAAAGAGTCCGAGGAACTGTCTGAGAGCGCAGGCTTTTTGCTCCTGAATGACCATACAGCAATATCCAAAGACTTGAGGTCGGGGAGTTTGAAGGCCAAACATCTTCGTCTGAAAACACGGAAGCGTGTATCTCGTCATTGCTGTGTCTTCTTTGCGCTGTGGGCCGGTGCCCAATCCTGCTGAAAGCTTCGGCGCACGTCCTTCGCGTTTTTCTAGACCCAAGGTACCACCGTATCCTCTAGCCCAGAAGCCCATAATTCGATTTGTTTATTGTCACACTTCATATGGCTCACCCTGTATACAACAAATAGAAGGAGGAAGAAAGATTGACTCTTCGGAGCCATCCGCCGTCCTTATATACTGTGCACGGTAGGCGGGACCCTAGCCATGTTTCCACTCTAAAGTCAGATCAGCCGATAAATAATGTTGGCCCATTGACGACCGCGTGGCCCGCCGGGCCACACCATATCTTTCTCCTGTAGTATTTATATTATATATCAAGTGTTCTTATGTTTTTTTCATGTTTTCAAGTATCAGCTTGACGCATTGTGATCTAGTAATCATTCATTACCAACTACATTTATAAAAGAAATTAATAGTCAATGTAAGGACAATATGTATAAAAGGCGCGGTAGCCAATGGGTTAAGCTTAACTTACAAGATGAGTCATACAACCTATCGATGGAATGATACGACCATGCTGAAGGGCACGGTTCACGATAAAAAAAGGTTACTGAGTTCTTTCTTCAGGAATACTCAGCGCCCCCCATGGGTGGTAGAAGGGACCCTCTCGCTCCCACAATCTCGGCGCTTAGGGCATAGTGGATGCCCGTTGCTGCCATAGTTCGCTTTCCCGCCCCTCGATCGGTGTCACGTTAGACGAGTGTCGAGACAATACAGATTGCTATTATTCGTTCTAGGATCCACGTACAATCAGCTAATCCCCGAGTGATGAGGCGATGTTTTTCTCCCATTCTTTTTTCCTCTGTTTTTCTTTTTGCTGCCGCAATCGCTTATTTAATTTCCTACTCCTAGAGGCTGAAAAAGGTGAGCTACTTTTGCTGTTACTAGGGTTTTTTGTTTATTTATGCGTGAATAAGTGAATGAATTTTTGCTTACCATTGTCTGTTATTCGCACCATGACCCACACGCGCGCAGTGAAACACACTGTATAGCTCGTCCGGACGCCCCACTCTTCTTCATTTTTCTTGTTTCATTCTCGTCCAGCCCCCTTTTTAACGGTTTTTCGAAGCCTTTTTTACTTTGGAAACACCGATGCACGCATTTTCTTTACCACAGTCGCACTAGTTTCGATCTTGTCTTCCATTTTTCATCACAATCTGGATTACCCAAAATTATCGTGAACTGTGCCTTTAAGTCATGCAAGCCAATGAAACTAAATGCTATCATAGAGAGTATTCTCTATACTCCTGGCCGAGAAGATGGACGCCAACCACTGTTGTACGAAACGCTTCGTTTGATCTTCTGTGCTGGTGATCCGTCAGCATCGTCGAAATGTGTCGTCCTCCTGTGCATATTGGTTTGTGCGAAAATCACAATTGGTTCCCTCACATGCTTTAGAGAGATTAGGACTCCTCTCACGTCTACGCATAGTTTCTTCACTGTTCAAGCCTACGCTCCAAGTCCCGCACCTCTCGTTCGACACGATCTTCCCTTGCTTATAGGCATGGTCTCTTTTGTTTCAGATTATCGATCTTCCTTATTGATCCGCTCCTTCATTTGCATTCTTGTCGTTCCTTTTCGATCGACAGATTTACTTCCAGCATCGCCTCTGACCTCCTTCAATTCCCGTACAGTCTCGCTCATCTATCGTAGAATCCTTTCCATTTCAGGGAAGGGCTCCCCCGCGTTGCGTTATTGTGGGTTCTCGTCGACCACATTTTGGAAATTCAGGTCCTTGAGACTTGCCTTCAGTTCGCTGGATGAGGATGGTTGAGGTGTCTACCTTGGCTTGCAGTCCCTTGAATTCCATCTGAAACTCTATCCATTGGATCAAATTCCAAGTCCTCTCATCTCTAAACCTCGGCATTTCTGTTGTTCTTGTGTTGTTGGTGGCATTTCTTGTTGTGGAAGTGAGGTGCATTTCTGATAGAACGTCAGAAATGCTAGAGCGGAAAAGGCGCTTGGTGGGGTAGTGTGCAATCAACAAGCTTTGAACCATTTTCAGGCCTATAAAACCGACGAATCCGTCGAAACGTTGGCCAGAATAAATATTTCCACGTACCAACTTCGAGGCAGAAGCAAAATTAACGATTTCTCTCCATTGGTTTCGCAACCGTTGACTCAAATGCAGAAGCATATGCGACTCCTTTCGTGTGTTGTTCCACTTGATCGAGGCTATTGGTGATCGTGTCCGTTCTTGTTATCAGCATGTTGATTTTAGTTTCGATTGATTTTTGTGCAGATTCGCTCCGTGGTTGGTGAGCATGTAGTGTCTGTTCGAATTGCTTGAATTGCCTTCCTCATATGAAGTGACGGTTACGGCGGGAGCTAACTGGTCGACTTTGGGTGTGCGTCGTTAGTTACGTCTGAGATTACTTCGCGCCGAGGTGCGAAGTGACCTCAATCGTAACTAACCTCATCTTAATTACGCGCCTCCTCTCGAACGCATTACCTCATCTTACTTATGAGAGTGATGGCGAATGATGAGGATGATGAGAAAATGAAACTTCAAGAAAATTAGTTTTTCGTCGTGAAATTCTAGTGGTCCTTAGTTTGATGAGTTTTATTTGCATGCAATGATAGAAATTTCGGCGAAAAAAATCCAGTAAAATATAAAGCAGCCTAATTTTTCTAGTAGAAAGTATCTAGAAATAATAATTAAACAACTCAAATGATATTGTTCGTTACGAATTTGGTCATCTTTATGCAGAACGACCCAATTTCGATGCGATTTGCTCCGTACGCTTGGCACGGAAGTAGCGTAGTGTAATAGTTGTGGCGCGGGTTCGAGCTTCATCGGTAGAGGTTGCGTCGGTACGGAAGTAGCATAGGAAAAGGGTTGGGGTGCGGATTGGAGTTACATTGAAGCTTAAAGGTACCCCGCGAAATCTCGGAAGCAGTAGAATGTGTCCTCAGAATACATAGTATTGTTTAGAGCAAGGCTTCTTTTCTATAGTCGTAGCTGCAAGTAAATCACTCAACCACCAGGTTAAATAGTAGCTGACCCTCTCCTCAATGTGCTAAGTTTAGCCTGAAGTATTGTAATATTCCGTGAGATTTGTAAAGTGGCTTAACTGATCAGCCGGCTGGCGTTCAACGACCTTTAAAACACGAGATGCCCCAATATCAAACAATTGCTTTGCTTCTGTAAATGAGCAGATGAGTGAAAATTCAAAAAAAAAAGAATGGCCAAATGAATGTTTTTTACGTCTTAGGCGAATTTCAGTTTTATGGCTATCGAATTGTTCTACATGGTAATAACTCTCTTCAAATCAAAGACCATAAAATTTTACGTTGAAAAACTAATTTTCTTGGAGTTTTATTTTCTCATCATTCCTATCATTCGCCATCACTTCTATAAGTAAGATGAGGCTATTTGCGATCAAGGGGAGGCGCGTAATTAAGATGGGGTTAGTTACGATTGAGGTCACTTTGCACCTCGGCGCGAAGTAATCTCAGTCGTAACTAACGACCCACACCCGTCGACTTTACATGACACTAATCGCAAAATCCGACTTCCTTGTTGAAGAAGTTCTTTTAGCATTGTTTCATAAGCGTGATCCTTTTTGGGTGGGAGACCTCTTTCATCTGATGACGAGGATGAAGACGATGACTTTTCTCTCTCGTGCTCTTGTGCTTTTGTCTTGTGCTTGTGTGTTCCTGTGCTTGACTTGTTCTTGCGCTGTTTCCTTGTATTCTTGTGGTCAATTTAGTTGAACTGATATCTCACAGGTGCAGGTGATTCGCGAACACAGTACAGATGAAAGAACGATCAGCTCCAGTGTCCAGCAATACAAGGATGGTTCTAGAGATTGATCTTCTGGGTTTGGAACGTGCGCTTGATCAACGGGAATATGAACCTCGGCCATGCTTCGCTGAAGGTTGACGAAGGCAGCTGCGTTTGGCACATCCTCGAATGTTTGTTGGGGCTCTGTACCACAATACTCATCTCGGACGAGCTTAAAGGTTTCTGAAAAGTTCGCTAGGAGGTGGCTTTATTCGATGTCTGAGGTGGTTTTTTGGGTTCATAACACGCGGTTGGTTTCTTTGTCGCAGAAGGGAGTTGCTGGCAAAGAGAGGTATGATAGACATGGTTTTTACACACTCTGCATGAACCTGCAGTCTTTTGCTGCATGATCGTCTTTACCACAGTAGAAGCAGGAGTAATGCGTTCGGAAGCTGAGGCGATTTTGTGCTGTATACGACTATGCCTCCTGTCCCTTGCAAGCTCCTTAACCGACTGTTGATCATGCCTTTTCCCAAATCGGGTGACGATACTGAGCTCTGTCCTAATGGTGTCTTTCGCACAGCTAAGAAGCATATTAGTATCCCAGTTGTCGTTTAATGACCGCTGTTCCTTCATTCGTAATACGTGGCGTAGTACTCTTTCTGTGAATTTTCCGAGAACTTGATCTTGTAGAAAGGAATTGTCAACGTTATCTCCCTTCAGTTGGAGCTGAGATACAATTGATGACAGCTCTTCCAGAGTTTCTCTTACAAGGAAGGCCTTTCAGGGCGTGGGACGCTTTTTGGAAATGGTTTTTTGCATGGTGTTGGGGCATGAGCACTGAGTACAGACCTATGGTCCATTTCCGCTAAATGGCCTTTTGAATGCCAAAAAAGCAATGAAAATGATTTTGTTGGAAATCGCCCTTTTAACCCATTAAGCGTCGTTTGTTTCATGAATGGCGTCGGCTGTCCGCACAGTAGAAGGCGCCAGTGGTCTGCGCATTGAAAATAACGTGAACTGTAGCCAAGAAAGAGGCGCATGTTGAAACATGTTGACATGTGTGGGGTTTCATATAAGCTGTCCACGGTTGAGCTGCTGGCAGCGACGAATGGTGTGGTGGATAGCGATGTGGACTTCGAGTTGGGACGGATAGGCTGGGTTGATGGTTCGGATCCCCGAGGCTTTGCCGTTTTTGCATTTTATGCTGCCACCTCCAGATTGGCTCTATATTGCACCAGGGCCAAAGCAAGTGCCTGACAGGTCATGGTCGTAACTAGGACTAGCGATAACTTCGGCAAGTCGTTAGAATTTGATGTGCGGTGCACTATCAGTGAAGAAGCTTCCACGCTTCACACTCCCAAGAGTACAAAGGGGTCCCATCATTTCACACTATGTAAGTGTTGTGATGAGGTTCAAAACCCTATAATATGGTTCCTGTTCTATGGAAGCTGTCCTCGACCTCGTTCGTCAATACAAAGACAACAGGGTTCCCATAATCATTGTAGCTCCTGATTCCGACCTTTCTCTGGGCGTCAACCGCGGACTTATGTGGGAAAACGAATCAGATTCCCTTTCATCTCGTCTTTTTGCTGAAACATCCATGAGCATTAGGCTTGATATAAAAAGCTGTCACCCCTGAAGGAAATCATTCTAGCGCCGCATTACTAGATTAATCAGTAGATGAAGGGTTTGGGCGATACCCGTTCCCAACATACGATCTCCTAACTCCGCGCCCTGCTAGGAAGGACAGGACGATCAAGAAGGACATTGCTGAAGTCGAGGTGACTGCAGAAGATACTGATCGTGAGGAGAGAAGGACATGGAGATGACCAACCTGAACAATGGACAAAGACCCGCCAACGGCGCGAGATCAACGCTAGGGCAAAAAACGATGAAATCATCGAGATCAGATGCGCCTCTCATCAGTTTTGAAGGAATTCAATTCGGTCGAAATAAAACAGGAAGAATGACCTTAACCTTCCGAATCTTTACGCGCTCCGTTCTCACAGAAGCCCTCCACTCGTGCTCATCCGAGGGAAATTGCAGAATAGCCGTTGCCCAGTCCTTATGGGTCTCTAATGCACTATTGAGGCTTATCAAGGCTTTCGTTAATAGTCCTCGCCTAGAGAGCGGTGCAGTAGCTTTTGCTACTGTCGTATGTGATAATGAGAGCAAACGGCTTCAACCCTTTTATTTGATGGAGGTTGAAATTTTCACCGGATTACAATACCATGTTGTCTTTTTTGTATGGTGTGCAGGTACTACCCTTCATATCACTAAGAAGGAATGCTGCTCAGCTGGTTTCAGGCCCTAAGTAGTATACCGGAATCAAGGGTGTGGTTTATGTTTGCATCTTGGCGGCATGCAAGATAATCAGTCTTCACCTCAAGTAATAATAAATTTCGATCTTAACAAATGTCTCTCTACACATGAAACGCTAACCTTATGTGTCTGTTTGTATGTCGGTTTGTGCTTCTGTTCGCAAAAATTCGCGTAGGCGCGATGAAGAGTGTGGAATGTTGCGTGGGCGCGGTGAGGAAGCGCAGGTATGAAAAAGGAAGTCTACCGATATACATAGTTTGTATTGATTCGCTAACAAATCTTAGATAAGCTGTTGTAGGCATGTGATTGCGCACGTTAGCGTGCGTAGCTCAACTGGTGAACCTTATATTCCATGAGTAATTAAGACCATTGGTAAGATTCTCAATGACATTTATGTTCGGACGTAAATTCATCAGAGGTTTGTTGGCGTAACATTTAGACCTTCTCATTAATTAGAGGAGTCGCATGATCAATTCAAGGAAAACCATAGGCTGTGAGTTATCGTCGAAGAAATTAAACTAATACCACGCCATTGAAGTGTCATCTGGGGTGTTAGCTTACCAGAAAGTCCAGTCTGTCGCTGCATTTCCGCAAGAGTGGGCGTTTAGCGGGTGGGAAGATCGTCTCAAGGACATGGCTATGGGAGGCAGTATTTAGTTCAAATCTACTTCGCACCTCCCTCGCATATCCACTCACTCGCCTGTGGGTTGACCTCCCCTAAAGGCACAGTTCACGATAACTCAATGGGCGGGAACGTCAATGGCTTCCCCGCCTCTCGATCGATGTCACGTCATCACTTCAGACGAGTGTCAAGACAATACAGATTGCAACTTCGTTCTAGGACCCACACACGATCAGCTGGTCGCCGAGTGATGATGCGGTGTCTTTCTCCCATTCTTTTTTCCTCTGCTATTCTTTTTTACTGCCGCGGTCTTTTATTTAATTTCCTTCTCATAGAGGCTAAAAAGGGTGGGCTACTTTTGCTGTTACTAGATTTTTTTGCTTACTTATGCTTACAGAGGAATGAATTTTTGCTTACCATAGTCCTTATTAGTACCAGGACCCAAGTAGCTAACCTTTTTCAGCCTCTAGGAGTAGGAAATCGAATAAGGGATCGCGGCAACAAAAAAGAATAACAGAGGAAAAAGGGATGGGAGAAAAATTCCCTCATCACTCGGCGATCAACTGATTGTGTGGGTCCTAGAACGAATAGTTGCAATTTGTATTGTCTCGACACTCGTCTAACGTGACATTGATCGAGGGGCGCTAAAGCCAATTACGGCAGTAACAGGGCTTCCACTATGCCCTAAGCGCCGAGATTGTGGGAGCGAGAGGGTGCCTTCTACCGTCCATGGGGGGGGGCACTGAGTAATCCTGAAGGAAGAACTCAGTAACCTTTCTTATCGTGAACCGTGCCTTTAACCCATTGAAGACCGGGCCACACCATATCGTGCTCCCAGGATCGCATGACCCGCCGGCGGGCCACGGTAGTAATTACATTATTAATTATTCGTTTCTATATTTTTCGACACTTTGAAGTATCAGTTAGACTCACAACCTTCTAGAGATTCTTGAGGCGTTGTGGTCCAAGAATAATTTCCAAATGTAGTTATAAGAGAAGACAAAAGTTTATGTAAGGAAAGTATTAAAATGAACGAAATCAACGTTACCAACTGGTCAATCACTTATACTGCGTGTAATAGTTTGGAAAAACACTCGAAATAAAATTTTTGGGGCACTTGATGCATTTTGATGAGACCCTTTTGATTACTTATAAGCACGATTTTTCTCGGATATTCCAGCAACCAGTGCATCTTCTCCAGCTCCCTTTCGGATCATCAATCCTACTAGTAAACTCATTTTGGAGATGGAGGCTTGCCAAAAACGCTCGAAGTAAGGGTCCAACTGGAGAGACCCACCCCCCGATGGGCAGGGCGTTCTCCAAAAATGCAATGCTTCATGAAAGCATAACTCGGTTTGGAGAAAGCCAACAGAGCAAGAAAAAGTTGATGTAGGAGAAGCTTTGTCGAAGGTGTATCCAGCACGAATGATGTCAGCGGACGTTCACGTTCACAATGGGCGGAGCGTGCCTCGAAGCTCACATCGTTTCTTACATGTATATACGAAAATTCATAAATTCGGTTCTCAGTGCCTAGAGAGTTTAAATTCGGTAGGAGCATAGGCAGCAGGATGGGAACACTTATGGCGGGTGGCAAAACCGGACTCCTCCCACAAGGGGCGGGGCTTGTGTAAAAAATCATAACTCCTGTCCCCGTAGATTAGAGCGCTCAAATTTGATGGGTGTGCAGGCGACAGGGTACTGTTCATCTTGGTAGTTTAACAGGTCGTAGGTAAGGGGTAGTGGGCGTGTGGTGCTCGCGTTAGCGTGCGTAGGCCAGTTGGTTATTTGAGATAAAGTTCCGTCAAAATCTTACCAAAGGAGGGGTGGGTCGTCCACAACGCAGCACGTTGTTTTGTGCCTGACTTATCACTTCTGCTGTGACCTTTTGATGGAACTTCACGTTAAAAAGGAGGTGCGTAAGGAATTAGTTTGCTCCGTGCTTATCGCGGGCCACAGCAGCAGCCCGCGATAAGCGCGCTCGTCCCACACGCCAGACACGCTTAGAAGGCCTGGTCGCCAATGGGTTAATTGGTTGGCTGGTCACCTCTCTGGCAGTCTCAGTGAAATTGTATTGATTTTATGAATTGGAAATTTTATCGTTATTTATGGTTGAAAATATTCTTGTGCCGTGCGAGCTTGTTAGGTGGTACTATTTACTGACTCAACGGGCTAATGTTTCGCGCTATCGTCCTCTTCAGAGGCCTAAAGCAACTCGATATGATTTGCTCATCATCCAAAAAGGGCATCACTCCCTTTGGCGAATGTGACGACAACTTCAAACCCACAATTCGAATCTTAACTCACCAGCGTTCCACCGCCCAAGCGGATACGAAATCTGCTGTCGCCGCAGGCGATTGTCAGTAGCGGATGAGACTTCTTGTGCTGTCTCTCTTATACTTTTTATATGGGAGATCACGCCTTAATGCTGCTAAGTCATAATTCGCAGTGCGGTATATACGGCAAAAGATCGTTTGTTATAGACGGGCACTCTCTCTACCGTTCATTTTAGGATTTCTTTGAAAAATCTAGAACGCCTCTAATGCCTTTCTCGCTGAAATCTCCGTCTCCTGCGCAAATATCGTGCACTTTACTTCAAAGTTGTCACCGTTATGCTCCTCAGTTTTATGCCTACCAAGCGCTGTCATCAGGCTGCCACGCCTCATACTAGCAAGATGCTCTTTTATTCGTATAGCTACTTGTCTTCCCTTTCTCCGATGTATGTTGACTTACATATCCGGCATTCCATTTGGTGGATCACGCGTATTAGTGCGCAATCACCCGTTTTTCCGTAAGAACGTATGCTGCAGCCTCTCGTTATCTTGTCGTAGAGTCTGTTTCGAACTAGTAGCTGCTTGATGTTGTCATTCGGAGTATTCACTAATTGTACAACATCTTGCAACCCAGCTCTGAAAATGCTTCGCTGTATGGCATTGCTAAATTTATCGGTGATAAAGGGAAGACATAGTGGTAGCTTATTTTGGGGCGTAGCACACTGCGTGTTAGTGCGATATTTTCTAGAATCTTGTGGAATCGTATAACCGTTCACAGCAGCTATGTCACAAGCTAAACGTCGTGATTCAAGACGTTCAGCCTCACCCCTGCAGACACTTGTTGCTGTTCTCACATGTTGGTGATGACTGCACGTTTAACCGCTTCTGCATGAGCTGATGTAGCGTGAAGAAAGATATCTTAGAGCGAGTTTTCCAGTACCACGTCATACTGCCAAAAGCGTCTAAAAGTAGCCCATCCAATAGCGACAGAACTTTCTGAAATGCCTGATAGAACATTCCTGAATGATCGACTTCAGCCCCCGCTCACCGTGTTGCAAACCCCGCCCACTTTGAAGATTTGGCCACATTTGTTCAGTAGCATCCCGTCATTTTTCCACATTCTAAACGTTTTTGGGCAGCGTTATGAATTTTGATCTTAGCTCCACCCACCTTGGCGCAAACCCTGCCTACTTTGGAGATTTGACCACATTGCTTCATTGGCCCCTGCCCATCCTTTTCCGCTTCCTAGAACCCTAGAACGTTTTGAAAAGGGTTATACGTTTTTTCAAAACCCCCCTGCCATTCAAATGTACGCCCTGCCTAGGCACGAGCAGCAAGGCCTTATCCGTGTTGAACACTTTAGGTCTGTACAGCGCGGATGAGGCCTTGCTTACTCTTTCTCTTTTCTTTTCTGGCGTTCAGCCTTTGTTGGGGCCGAGTTATGAAATGAGTACTTTGAGCCAGCTCGGCCCACAGCAGTCCTTCATCTGATTTATTGAACCATTCCTGTTTTTCATATCTCTGTGCTCGTTCGATACCAAAGTAAGACGCTGGTTTCTTGACCTCGTCCGTTCCAGCGCTTGTCCCACCTCTTGTTGAACCGAGTTCTGCAAGCCTGATATGCGCTCTGTCTATTGATCTTGTCCCAGGCACCCACCCATTCCCTATTTGGCATGACCTCTACAGACGTTTCTCAGCTAAAAGAGGGTTTTGCGAAGCACATACACACATACATACATGCCATACCATACCATACCATACCATACCGTACATACCATACCATACGTAGCATACCATACATACCATACCATACATACCATACCATACATACCATGCCATACATACCATGCCATACATACTATACCATACATACCATACCATACATACCATACCATATACCAAACCATACCATATACCAAACCATACCATTACCATACATACCATATACCATACATACCATATTCCATACATACCATATGCCATACATACCATATACCATACATACCATATGCCATACATACCATATACCATTCATACCATATGCCCCACATACATACCGTACATACATACCACACATACATACATACAAACATACGCAGACAGACAGACAGGCAGACAGACGCACCGAAGTTGTGGATTAGGATTGTATAGTCCCTGACTACTCATCCCTCTGACCTTCTAGAACGTTTTGAACAGAGTTACGAATTTATGACCCCCAGCCCACCCATCTCGGTGCAAATCCTTCCTACTTTGAAGACTCGACTACATGTCTTCAGTAGCCTCTGACCTTTTTTCCACGTTCTGGGACGATCTTTATCAAAGTGAATGATTTTTTAATGCCATTAGTCTGTAGGCAGTTGCAGCATCAAATTATTTTCTTTGAGATCCCGAAATCGAAGATGCTCGTCCTTGCTCAGTCGGCGAAGAGGAAATGCAATTACAAATAGCTATCGCACTCTCCAAAGAGGAACATGAAAAAGTGGGGGAAATTATGAGGAGCGATGAAGTACGTCTGCAGGTGAGTACTTTCTTCGAACACTTTATGCGCATTATACAAATCTATCTGTACCTAATCTACTTCGTGTGAATTCAGATTTCTATGTGCTTATCATGTTTTTAGCATCACAAAAATTTTTTTTTTGCATCGATGCATCCCGTTTTGAAATGCTTCTGTGCATTCGAGGTCCATTCAAAATACAGCTTATGAATGCATATGTGGCCCATGCAATCAGTGCACTTCCCTGCCTTCACCAAACAACCAGTTGGAAGTAAAACTTAAGTAAAAACAGTGCATCTGCATAATTAAATAGAATGATAAGGGTCTGTTTCTGATTCATTCTTCTTTTTTATATCGTTAAATAGCTTCTTATACGGTTATTATAAAAAGTCCAAGGAATTTCATAATGCCCTTCCACCTCTCGTGTGTCAATGATTGCAAGTGGCAATGAATGAGCCCCCTCCTTCTGAAAGATATTGGGAGTTTTACATCGATAACCATGCATAATGCAAGGAAACCTTATGCAACTGATCAATAACAGGTTATGTGAATTTGATAAATTATTTCTACTGAGGTTGGTACAAAAGAAATGCAGGTTTTTCTACCTCAAATCTAAATTACTATAACTTAGCTCTGACAACATTTATTTAATCAAAGCAATCACCATTACAATTAACGCACTTTTGCCAACGAGAAACGAGCTTCTTAATACCAATATCATAGAAGTCTGGGGTTCTGGAAGCAATGAACTCACTGAAGGCAGTTTCTGCATCATCTTGGTTTCTGAAGCGTTTTTCCCGCTAGAAGTTGTCAAGGTGCTTGAAAAGGTGAAAGTCAGTAGGTGAAAGTTCTGGCGAGTATGGTGGATGATCCAGAGCATTGCGTAAAAAATGAGCCGACGATAACTCAAAACGACGATTTCTCTGACTTCCAGTCAATTCATGCGAAACCCATTTGTCAAGCTTCTTAGTCTTCCCAATTTGCTTCAAATGGCGATTAATTGTAGTGTGATGGAACTGAGTTCCTTCGCAATGTCTCGTGCCGTTTTGTGCGGATCAGCTTCGACGGACTCCTTCAATTGATCGTTATCAAGTGTTGGTAGACGGCTGCCATGTGGTTCTTCGAGGCTGGTGTTGCCTGCACGGAACTTTTGTAACCAACGTTGTACTGTGCATTCGTTGACACTTCCCTGGCCCCATACTTCGATGATATTTCAAGCGGTTTGAGCGGCAGTCCGACCCAGTTTGACGAAAATTGCGATTAGACATCTGAAAATAAAAACCACATTTTTTAAAAATTAAGCGGTTTGAATGAAATTTCACATAAATATTTAAAAAACGCAATGAATAAGCTTTCCAACACTGTATAATACCCCATGAAAAAGGCTTAGTTTTCTTTAAAAAAATAGTGTTGAAACTAGTAAAACAAAAAACCTGCATTTCTTTTGCACCAACCTAATATGTATATACAGTAGCGCTCAAGGGTATTCGGCCAAATGCTTCTTCGCTCGTACTTTTCAGTCATGACTCCTTTCCTACTGGATCTAATAAAGTGAAATTTCAATATGTATAGCATAGGTGTAGTGTGAATATTTACCACTGTCAAGCTGCAATCTGATCATGTTCCAGATATCCCAAAGGGCTTGAACAAAAAATCAACTTGAGATAGGAACATTGGTCCTTCTAGGAGTTCTTTCCTTTTTGCCAAGTCTTAAGTGTACGAACGCTAATGCCGAACCCAGAAGAGAAGAAAGACGTACATATGGTCCGAATAACCGCAGACGTCACAAACTTGCTTCCAGCATAGTGTGCAAACGCCTCATTATTAGTATAAGGATATGGCCGTTTTGCAGCCAAGTAGTGTCGTACTGTGTAGAACATGCTTCAGCTGAACATATCAGAATTTCATGCGATTTGCTCCACAGGGGAAAAAGTTACGACAAGTAGTTGGCCGAATACTTTTGAGCGCTACTGTATATATATATATATATATAT
>UZAF01016861.1:0-14186 GCA_900617895.1 Haemonchus placei
AATGTGTCTCACTGCGTACGTGTGGGCCCTGGTGCGAATAACAGACTATGGTAAGCAAAAATTCATCCTCTCGTAGGCATAAATTAACAAAAAACCTAGTAACAGCAAAAACAGCCCAACTTCTTCAGCCTCTTGTGTTAAAAAATTAAGCAGGGGATTGCAACAGCAAAGTGAATAGCAGTGAGTAAAAGAATGGGAGAAAAACATCGTCTCTTAACTCGGCGATCATCTGATTGTGTGTGGGTCCTAGAACGAATACTGCAATCTGTATCGTCTCGACACTCGTGTGACGTGACATCGATCGAGGGGCGGGAAGTCCGGAGCCACTGGGTATCCTAGGGAGAGATCTCAGAAACCATTTTAATCGTGAATTGTGCCTTTAACCAGCAACGCATAGTTAGGAAGGCCTAAGGAGACCGAATATGGGAACTGGTTCCTTCACAGTATGTAGCAGCTAGCTCATTCCTAACCACCTACTTATAGGTTAAACTTTGCCTTGTGGGAGGTCTCAAATGAAGCGGTTACTCCATAGCTGAAACGTTCCCTGTTTTGATGGGACTTCTTGCGATTTGGAATGAACTGCGTCTTTTTTCATTCTGCTAATTTATGCGTCTCCGTCGAAGTATTCATAGTGCGCTCGATTTTCCGCAACCTGCGGACCCTCGTATCCGAGTGAGTGCTGCCTGTAGCAGATTTTTACTCGTTTCTAGACTTACCATAGACTTTCGTTAGGCTTTATTTTGTTCATTTCAATGATGACTTTACCTATTGAAGTTGTTTATTTATTCTATTTATCTATTTTGGATGCTATTATTTCATAGTTCAGGTTGAATACTGTAATATAGCAGCTCAATTATAATATGCTTATGAATAGTTAGGTAACGTAAACTACTGAATTAAAATTTAGTTTGCATTTGCTTCTGCAATATCACTGGTTTTTATCATCACAGAAAAGGCTTCTGTTACAAGGCACAGTTCACGATAATTTAGAGGTACCCGTTTTTATTCAAGAAGCGTAAGTATAGATTGGGAATAGTTCATCGGTAGTAAAGAAAGCGAGAGCATTCGCCGATTTCGAGAAAAGTATGGCTCCTGAAAAGTAGGGAAAATAGAGGTTGGACGAGATGCCATGACGGAAATAACATGGAAGGGACGAGATTTCAGTTATTGCAATTGCGCAAAGGGCCCACTACATCAAGCCGAAACTGTCCAGAATTGCCTTTCACTGTCGCTATTAGTCATGGCAAGTTGTTTGAACTTCCTACATGGGTTTCCTTGTGATCGGTGCAGCCTCTACAATACCGGTGAAACTCGTCCGAGGGCACACATGGGCCAATCTTTTGGCCTCTATAACTCTCTGACCGGGCCGTTTTCCGACCTATTAGTGCCAGATATGTTATACGCGGGGGCCTCAAATTTATCCTGAGGGGAATCTCAGAAACCATTTTCAACGTGAACTGTGCCTTCAAGCCCAGCAATTTGAAGCAGCTTCTCTTCAGTATTCTATAGATTGCCCCATTCAATTTGCTTTGACTATCGTTCATATTTTATGACGTTATAGATTATATTCATAGCATTAAAAACATCGATCGATCGGGTTTATTGCATTGGGTTCCAGAGTTTGCTAGAGTTTCTCCTACGGCTCGCTTCTGTGCCAGGGTTTCTTTGGCAAGGACTTGGGCTTATTGCCCTTGTTCAGTTGTTTTGTATCTAAAGATTTCGCCCATAAAACTTTTCTACGCTTTGAAGCTATCTATTGTTGTGGGAATATATGGTGATAGGAAGTCGTTAAGTTGTTCAGCTCTTTTAATATGCACCTTGAGTTGTAGGAAACTTTTAATTAAGGAGTCACGAGCTTCGATTTGCATCGATTTACGGGCAAGAACTGGGTTGGGTAGAGGTTTCTTTTTGCACTCAACAGGTGTGATATTTTCCAGTGCTATCCAGAAGAGGATAGGAGGTTCGGGAGAAACTTGCATTTGGTGTATGGGGTTCCCTTCCACCCCACTGCCTAGCCTCAACTCAGCCTCTTCTTATTCCTGAATAACAATCATGCTTTTGCATAATTGTATGAATGCGCCGTGTGTTCACCTTTTTTCTGACTATTCATGTCCCTTTTTTCATGGACTGTTGACGTTTCTATGAAGTAAGGCCAGAGTTCTGATATACATTCCTATCAAAGTCTTATGTTTCAGTGGTAATAATGAAGGAGAAGCCGCTGGAAACAGTAACGCTACCTTCAAAAGTTCAACATTTCTCATGGCCACCTGGGCAAGCGTTCCCATTCGACACGCTGCCTCCCTATCCTGCAGGTAAATTTGAAAGCTTATTAGAGCACAGTGATCATTCCACACAAGAATTTCACGTTGTTTAACTGTGAATAGGTTCGGTTACTGGTAATGTTCCCAGGTCCCAACTTATCTAAAGTACGATATCCACGAGATGTGTGCTCGCCGCGTTACGTATGTCCACATTGCAGCGAGCAGTTCTTAGTAAGTCGATTTACACTTTCGTTTCCAATTCAATATCCATCCATATCCAAAATAATCGAGTCACCATGGGTAGAGATAGTTGTGCTCTCATAAATTTTTGTTTGAAGGACTGGAAAGGGGTCATTGTTGTGGAGGATGCATTTGAAGGACTCTACAGGGTAACTGCCATGTTTCCATTATGATTTGTGGAAGTTATTGCAAACGTAGGAAATGTAACGCAGATACCGATTCCCAAATGGAAAAGTGGTTTTTGAGTCTCTAAATCATCTTGAGCCGCTGACAAATTCGTTAGAGGTCAAGCAAGTCTCTATGACACAGTTCATGATAATTTCCGCCCTTCGATCGATGTCACGACAGACGGGTGCCGAGACGATACAGTTTGCAAATTCTCGCTCTAGGACCCACACACAATCAGCTGATCGCCGAGTAATGAGGCCTTGATTTCCTCTGATTCATTTGTTCTCTGTTGTTCTTTCTGCAGCTGCGATCCCTAATTTAATTTTCTACCTCAAGAGGGTAAAAAAGGTGGGCTATTTTTGCTGTTATTAGGGGTTTTTGTTAACTTTGCTGATGAGTGAATGAGTTTTTGCCTACCGTAGTCAGTTATTCGCACCAGGACCCACACGTGCGCACTGACACACATAGTATAGCTCGTCCAAGCGCCCCATTCTTCTTCATTTTTCTGGTCTTGTTCTCGTCCAGCCCCCTTTTCAACGATTCTTCGAAGTCTTTTCTCACTTTAGAAACACCGATTCACGCAGTTTTTCGCCGTCATCACACCATTTTCCATCTTATCTTCCATTTTTCGTCATAATCTGGATTACCCAAAATTATCGCGAACTGTGTCTTTAAGGAAAAGGTTTTATGGGTGCTTTCGAATACTTATGGTCTTCAAGCGTAAAATTGTTCAAATGGAGTACATATAGCTCGCGCATGAAGTCGATGTCAAAACATGGATTACCGAAACCCAAAAACGAAAATTCAGTTTGGGAAGCAGGTTCTGACAGTAAACCGGCCGTTGGTTCTGAGTGGAACGAGTGGTTGTGATGCGACACAGCCCCGTAACTACGTCATATTTAAACCGTGGGCTTCTTCAAAGCTCTTTTCCGAAAAGTCGTTTGCGTATACATGGCTGGTCAACAGTTTGGGTATTCGAATAAGAATATTCCATGTATGGAACAATGTTGTTTGCGAAATTCTGTGTCCATCGGATTTCGTTCCACCATAAGGCATCTGTAAGAACTGAGCCAATTGAATCTTCTTTCTGATCTGTTTGGACGTCCAACACTGTCAGAACGACCTGGGTCCCATGCAAAGTTGGCTTTCAAGTTTCTCAGAAAGCGTTGGCTTGAGTCGTTCCCCTTTCTGGGTACTCTTCCCTAACTATTCACGACGAACGCTGCAAGAAAACCTGCGAGTGAACGGAACTACCGGAATTCCATGGCCGCTCCGTTCTAGGGAATCCTGTAGCGGGAGCAAATGATTCAATTATTCGAAACTGAGGCTGAATAGTAAAAAAAATATGCAAGCATTGTTTATTTGTTTATTTATTTATTTATCTATTTATTTATCCATGTCTTTCCGTTCCAGTGAACAATATATATGCTCTAAAAACAGTTTGATAATTCAGTTTCATCGTCTTCGAGGGGCGGTGGCGTGTCCATTCTGTTACAATCGAGTTTCTGTCGGATTCTATGTGAGTTCTTCAAAGTTTTACCACAACAGATCTAGCTGGTTGTTAGAGTATATCGACTTATCACCATGAAAATCACTCAAATCTCTAGTTTGATTCGTGTCTATTTTTACCGTTCTTCATCTAAACTCCATTGGTGTACCACAAGTAGCATTTTCGAGGCTTGAGTACCCTGCAAAGGTGGATGTTGGTATGGGAAAAGGTTCCCGAATGAAATCGGTAATACATCTGTATTAATATATAGCTATACAGTACGCTATTGAAGTACGCAGAACTGTTCTATGGTGTTGTCTCTGCCTGTTGAATCTATGGCTCATTTAACTGTGGCTTCAATGTCACGGCAACCTTTTATAAAGAGGGGACCAATGTTTCCCGCAGTCGAGGTTCCGGTTCATCTTCGTGTTCTATTTTGCATTTCCAATTGGGAAATGGTCCAACATAATTTTCCATAAATTCGGCTTGAATTGCTTTGGCCTTTTGAGCAATGAATTTTGTATTCGTGAATTTTTCCTCAAAATCGCTTTGAAATGGTATTCTGTCGTTGAATTGTGTTCGTGAGTTAAGTTGACCCCACACGACTCAATGGCAGGCGGCTGAACTGAATGGGTCAGTTTGAGAAGAGATCATCCGTAACTTTCTCGCAAATACACTTATTCTGTTAGCTGCAGAGAAATTTTTACAAGAGAGGATGGTCAGGTCGCATTAGTTGCCTGAAGGCACAGTTCACAATAATTTCGAGGTACCTTTTTTAGGTTGGAAAGCTGAAGTGTTGAGGAGTGCATCGGTGGCGAAGAGAGCGAAAAAATCGCCTACTTCAAGCTTTTTAAAAGTAGAGGAAGTAGAGGTTGTACGAGATAACTGCGACAGGAATGGCATGTAAGGGGACTTTGGACGAGATTTAACTTGCTCCCATCGTGCAAAGAGCTGACTACATCAAACCATAACTGTTTAGATTTGCCTTTCATTGTCACTATGGATTATGACAAGTTGTTTGAACTTCCTACATTGGTTCTCTTATGAGTGGTGCAGCTCCCACAAAACCGTTGAAATTCGTCCACGATGGGTGTGGCATTCACTCGATACAATCTCTGTCCCCTTTTGTGCCCTGACTATGGTTTTTCGTTCTTATAACGCAGGTATGGTATAAAGGCGGGCTTCGAATTCATACTATAGGGGAAACTCAGAGACCATTTTTATCGCGAACTGTGCCTTTAAGATCGAGCATACACCCCCTGTGTGTTTTCTATCTCCGTTTCTATCTTCGTTTTGAGTAATGATGACCACGATGAATTTCTTTCAAGAAACATTTGTCGGAAGAGAAAGGAAAAACGTGAATGGCAAATCCAAATTCAATATATAAGTTATGACCGCTGTAATGGTCTCATCAAAAGTGACCATTCCCTCATGGGATCCTTCCTTTGCTAGCCTTGTTCAACAAAATCAGAGTCCGCTTTTGTAATGCAAGTAGATAATGTAAAAATCTTGTAAGCGGATTCGCATTTGGTCAAAAGTCAGAGTGCTCTCTACCATATCTTGCCGTCCCCTATATAGGCTGTGTGATAGGAAGGGATAAATAGCCACTGAGAGGCAGGGGCTGTCATGTTTTATTCTGGGTGTGGGTCTTCTAATGTTGGCCCTGGAGAAAACTATCTCATTTGTTGAGAATGACCAACGTGTGTTCAATAAATCATTCTTCATCCTTCGATCATGGTAAAATTCTTCGTAGGTGGTAGATGTGTGGCCCAATTTGGAGATAGCGAAACGTTTGTATGTAATTGATCAGATTGATGAGATTAGGAATTGGTTCCTTTACTTTGCTCTTCTTGGAATGCGTCCCGCACTCGCGTTCCTTTCAGAATCGTAGTGGGGGATTGAATGCGTATGTGGCCTATACAATGACTTGCGATGACCTGCCGATATCTGACTCAGTGCTCTAACCCTCCAAATGAGTCTGGTACCACTAAGTTGAACCTGGGGATATTGGAGGCTTAGTTGGCCTGGGTAGGTTACGAATCCAGGTTCGATCCCGGACACTGCATTTGGTAGTGTGCCCTACTTGCCACCACGTCCGCTATCTATACGCAGAAAATTTTTGGCTTTCAGAATCGACGTTGGGCCTATCGATATCTCGCCTATGCTTGTGCGCTACTGTCGTTGAGCATTTTCATGGGCACACTTTTCATTCTCCTCAGTCCACAAAAGGTTTACCTTGTTATAATTGGTAAGTAATCTTATTTTACATCGTAAACTAATTTTGTTCAGTGTGTTACATTGTCCGTATAGTTGAGTTGGGAATATGTCCTATCTAGTAGTCGAGCATGGAAACAGGGGCTTTCAGGAAAAATAGTTTGTGTAAGAATTTTGCACTCAATTCTTTCCACTTTGCTCTATAAAATGACGCTCCAGAAACATCAATTCAACAAGCTTCTGGGATTACAATTAAAGGCTTAGTTCACGATAATTTTGAGGTACCCCTTTTTATTCGAAAAGCCGAAGTATAGATTGGGAATAGTTCTCGAAAAGCGGAAGTACGGATTGGGGATAGTTTATCGGTAGTGAAGAAAGCGAGAGAATTTGCCGGTTTCGAGAAGAATACAGCTCCTCAAAAGTAGGGAAAATAGAGATTGGATGAGATTGCCATGACGGAAATAACATGGAAGATTTTCACATTCGGACGAGATTTCACTTATTGCTATGAAGATTTTCACATTCGGACGAGATTTCACTTATTGCTATAGCGCAAAGAGCCGACTACATCAAGCCAGAGCTGTACAGAACTCTCTTTCATTGTCGCTGTGACTCATGACAAGTTGTGTGAACTTCCTACATGGGTCCCCTTGTGATCGGTGCAGCCTCTACAATACCGGTGAAAATCGTCAGAGGATACCCACGCGACAATCTTTGAGCCTTTATAACTCCCTGACTAGGACGTTCTCCGACCTAATCTCAGACACCATTTTTTTCGTGAACTGTTCCTTTAAATGGCAGTGTTATTAGTTGAATGTATTTTCGTTTTTCAGCATGTTTTTCGTTGTTATTTTCGCTGGTCTGTTTCATTAAATCGTCACATTTGCGATCGGCCGCTGAGGAGGCCACAATGGTGATCGACGAATACTAATTGATGACGTCATCCTCAAGTTTTTTTTTCAAAAACATATTACTTTTTATCATGCATATATTTTGTGCACGATTTCAATAAGTAGAATGTTCAGCTCATTTCTAAGTTGTCTACGTCGACGATCAATGTTTGGCATTGTGGGCGCCTCTGTCTGTGATTGTTAATAAGGTTATATTATATTTAGATTACTTCAGTGTTACTTGCCTAGATCAAAAGCTCATCAGCGTTTACGGTAACTATTGAAATATTGCCAAATTCGTTTGTTGTTGTTTAGAAAATGTAGGTTTGTGAACGCAATACGAGACACAGAGGGTATGACATCATAAGGAGCCATTGAAGAGGTGTGCTTCGTTGCGCGCGTCCGTTGAAACTAGGTCACGCCGTAGCCGTCGCATGCGGCGGGTCGTCGCATGCGGCAGGTCGTCGCATGCGGCAGGTCGTCGCATGCGGCAGGTCGTCGCATGCGGCAGGTCGTCGCATGCGGCNTACTTGACAAACGTCGCAGTTGTCAGTGGGGCATACGATTTGCGCTTGGTCCACGGCAGTCAGCTGAAGAGAAGATAACATGGACAAATGCAAATTGTTTGCTCCACTGACACTTGGTGGTAATGTAATGTCATTCTGAGACCTCAGTGGGATGCGCCGCACGCGAATGAGCGGGGTGACCTACCTTCGACGGACTCGCGCAACGGCCGTTCTCCCTTTTGAAGAGGCGGGTCTTCCTTAATCAAAGTGCCACCGCCTTGATAATGCCAGATTCCTTTGACATCACTTGTATAATCCTGCCAATGAATCTGACTGTCCCATCAAGTCTTCCGCCGTTCCCTAATGGGCGGCAAAAAAATGCTGAGCTGTAAACCAGGGATCCTGTCCGTAGTGTAGATAAACGGCTGCGGGCAGCCCCGCTCCCTGGGGGATATCATACCTGTTGTGCTGTTCTCGTATTGTATTGGTGCTCCACAGAAAACACCTAAACTTATCTATTGTGATTTGATCATTTGTACATAATTATTGACTTGACTCAGGTGATAAAACAGGGGCGAAATTGAGACGTGAAGGTGGAATAGAGATTTCCCAAAGCACACTTGCTGCCAGTGCACGTAGAATATAGTCTTCACAAGTATTCTACGGGCACTAGCAGCGGGAGTGCTCTAGGGATTTTATCGATTTTACGCTCATTTCTACAACTGTAATCGAATTTTCACTGCGGTGACCAAATGGTGTTTGAAGCAGTCTGTTCAGAGAGTGAGTAATAATATTGTCTTAATTTCGCCTTTCACCTGTGTGGACGCTATGCGTCTGTTGTGTAGATCAAATATGTCAATCGATTTGGGTTCCATGTATTTTGTTCTGAAAATTGTTCATCCTTTTTCAAATAGTATCATGGCTATATCCTCGTCAAAGTGCTTCAGATGAGTTCAACTCTTTGAGAAGAGAGTTGTCTAGAAAATTTTATCACCTTGTGCCTTCCTAATGTACGCCGGTGTGCTGAGCAAAGTTTTTGAATGAATATTTTTCTCACATGTATCTCATGCAGAGCCCTACACCCTGTTATTCGGGCCGAACCCACACCCCTCCCTCGGAAAGACTGGGATCAGTCCTCATTCGAGCCAAACCCTAACCCACTCCCTCCGAGGGAATGGTGTGGGTTCGGCCTGAATGAGCCGATGGCCATCGGACCGGAAATCCAGGCTCGCTGAAGCAATCCACAACATTTGGGCATTTCTATTTAGTCGGCATGCTGCATCTTGCAAGATTGGAGCGTAGCGGATAAGGTTCTAGGCCTATGTCTTTGCTGTAAGGGTTCAGATCCTGGAAGTGCTCGTGTGTTTGGGCCTTTTTTCTCCTAATGGAGTTTGTGACATACACTTGTCTGAGGGACATTGTAAGTAAAAGCGGACACAGGGAGAAGTCCTCGGAGGAATGCTCCTCTAGTTTGGGATTGAGATGATGATCCCCCGAGGTCTCCAGACATTTATCCCTATACAAACCTTCTCTTGGTCTAGAGCGCCATTAAACATTTGTCTGTTCCTTCTGGCTGATAGATTTTCAAGTGACTGGCCTCCAGCCTTTTTTGCAACTTCGAGCATCTCCCCCTTTGCCTACTTTTCAATGTGCAATAAAGGCCTGAACATGGAAGCCGTCGCTCAACTTTATAGCTTTTAACGTTAAAAACGGGATGATCTGGTAACAGCCAAAATGGAATCTGCAAACTCGAGTGTTCTACGCGAGCAAATAATCTTTTGTTGTGCACGGACAGCACTCTCGAGAAAAATCGCGACCGTTGCCAGCAACGCAAGACGGTCGGGAATCTGATCTCCTGACCTCGCAAACATAGAGACCGACGCTTATCCACTACGCCACCCAAATATCATGCGAACAGCCAACCATCTCAATCAAGAAGGGTCATGCAAAGGCTCACGAGCGACCGGATCACAGACTTCTCCATCTGTTCCGTGAAAGGCCTGAAATCAGAAGTCTGGTGAGAAAGCGAAAAATTCGCTAAACTAGGTAAGGGAAGAGCGATTGCGGTATCCCAAATGGGATAAGAGATAAGCCGTTGTGGATATGGCTTCTACCCGCCTCGCTCGGAACAAAAATGGGAGGCTTAGGCCACGATTTTGACTCGACTAGGGTGCTCGTCGACGATCGTTTTCGCTTACCGCTGGGGTGGGCGTGGCCTCGGCTCATCGTCTGAGTCCAGTGATTTGGAGTGTGGACTCGGCCGCTGAGCCGAGCCCCTCAATTGCAGGTGGTCAAGATCAGTACTGTATCTGCTACTGTTCGTACTAGTAAAGATCACTGAGTGAGAGAGTACAGGCAGTAAGAGACCGCCTCAGGAGAACGGGAGAGCGGTGGTGTCGAATACTTCATGTGGGCCGGTTCTCTTTATCTCTCTTTCAGTGATTGGCACGGAGCACATGAGCAGTGCGGTGTGCGGTGCTGTAACTTCTACAAAGTTCGGTGGGTACAAGCTGAGACAGCTTTCGTCCTAATCGGCTGGTGACAGGCGCCCAAGAGTCGAAGGGGCGATGGCTGTAAAGCTATTTGGTAAGCAGGAGGGCAAGGCTTCACATCTTCCTTTGGGGGGCTGGGAACTCAATAGTTCTGAAATCACGGTCGAGATCGACATGTAGCAGGCGTTTGAGACCGAAATAATGCAGATGTCTGACCTCCTATATTCGACCATCGTTTGATCAAATGATGCGGTGACTGGATGCTTGCTACTCTGTCTCTGCTTGCTGCTGCTTGAAAATCTGCATTAGCTAAATTAGCTTTTCCTGAAGCCATGCTGTTCATTCGCTGTTTCTGCCTTACCGCAATGGTCAGCGCTCTTCAAACAATATGCATCTTCGACTTCGATGCCACGCTAGATGTGTCTCGCTTCAGTTCAGGAATCAAACTGTGACATACCGACTGCTAAAGCAAACTTTCGTCACCATTCACTACCTACAAACATTACTCTTTAACAAAATATGCCATATTTCTGAAGTAAGGTACGGTATTAATAGCAGTGTTCGTTGAAAGCCAACTTTGGGAGACGTACAAACAACTGAACACCGCTGGTTCTCGCGTGGCTAGACTTTAATCAGAAGATACTGCTGAATTCGCTCATGCAACTACTTCTCTGAGCTATGTGAAACAGGGGTGCCCGGCAGGGTAACCATTGGATAAGAGGCCCTAAATGATTTTAGACCTAATGGTGAAGGGATGGGTTGTGAGATTGAGTTTCTGACTATTCTGCAGTTAAGTAGAAAAAAGAGAAAAAGAGCAGAATAACACAACAGACGCACTGAGTGTTGTGGTTCTGCATGACCAAATAGAGAAGTGGGAAATCTTCGAAAAGCCTGACATGAGGACCGCGCAAATAATCGAACGTACGTACATAGGAGACCACGTTGAGTAAATGGAAGTCACTTAAATGCACAGTTAACGATAAAAATAGCTTCAAAGATTTCTCCACAGGATGAATTTGAGGCTCCAGCTTATACCATGTCGAAAAACGGCCTAGTTAGGGAGTTATAAAGGCTCAAATATTGGCCTGTGTGTGTCCTCGGACGAGTTTCACCGGCTTTGTAGAGGCTGCACCATTCGCAAGGGGACCCAGGTAGGAAGCTCAAGCAACTTGTCATGACCATAGCGACAGTGGAAGGCGCTCCTGCAACGTTCTGGCTTGATGTGATCAGCTCTTTGTGAAACTGCAATAACCGAAATCTCGTCCGTATACCCCGTCATTGTAACCTCGTCCAGCCTCTACATAGCCAAAATTTTCTTGGAATCGGCGAATTTTCTCGCTTTCTTCCCTACCGATGAACTATTCCCAGTCAGGATTTCCGCTTTTCGAATAAAAACGGGAACCTCAAAATTGTCGTGAAATGAGCCTTTAAACTGGATCACCCCAGGGGCTGAAGGCAATGTTGAAGCGGTGAGAGACTGGTTTATACTTGAAGACGTGGAAAGAAGTACTGTGAAGCCTACATCATATTCTGCAATATATCTCTTAGCAAGGATTAGTTCATATATTTGAAGATCTATTCATTTCCTTAATATTCATTTACCAATCCGTGGAAAACATATCCCGATCAGGAAAAATGACAGTATTGCCTCTCCAGCGGTTCTCTTGTCAAAGTGACCACGATAAGGACCCATTTGGATGTAGGAGTATTTGTATTTGGAGTAGAAAATAAGGTATCATGGTGAATAGTCCCATGTGACCTCCAATATTCAACAGCGTAAAAGGGAGCCGTACAAATTTACTCAATCGGTCTTAATAAATCAGTTCAGCTCTCCTTTTGAAACCGCCCAAAAGAATCCAAAACTCAATCGACATATCAAGATCAAACAGAGCTGTTGAAAACAATTATGAAAACTGAATGCGAACCTCGATTGAAGAAATTAATCCAAACGCTTTCCCAGTCTAGCGGTATTTATAGCGGCTGAAGTAGCTTTCTGGTTTTTCCGTGCAATCTTAGATCTATTGGGTACCCACTCATTGATCAACAGAAGAGAACTCCCATTCGCTTGCTGTTGTAGCTTTTCATTGGAGATTGAAACCATTAAAAACCCCCCATTTCGACGGTAATGGGGGTTTCGAAAATCGTTCAGGTGATTGCACCCTTTCTGCGATCCCGTTTCGTAGTCCAAACTTCTCGAACTCTCCGAGGTGGTTCAGCTGCGGTCTAAAAAGGTTCCAGCGATGAACCTGATGGCCTAAAGGCGAAAAACCCTCACCTCTAGATTGGTTAAGGACTACGCGCATCCAAGATCATGGGAATTTGATGTTACTTGTATCTGCTTCTATTGTCGCCTCGTTGTTATTTGGGTGTCACTGTTGTTGTTGTAATTCCTTTGTTATATTACATATGACCGTTCTCTTCAATCAGGTGTTCGAATCTTCGACATATCTGCTCCAACGAGAATCTTCAGGCCCTTTAAAGCCGTCGAAGCACGGCTCCTTAATAGCAGTATAGAATAAGGACAAACTCTGAGCCTCTTTTAGGCTATATCTTCGTGGTCTTCGAAGAGATAGCGGCCTATGTGCTAACCTTGAGGGACAAGGACTCATTTCATTGCACAAGCTCAAAATTATTTTTATCGTGAAGTGTATCTTCGAGGCCTTGCATGTAACGCGATGAGTCTGAAAAAGAGTTACTTTTTCGGCGCACAACTCAGAGCAAACAATCAAGTCGAATACTACTTATTTCATAAGGTCCGCTTCCCCTTCCTGAAGCTTTGCATGCGATAAATCGCGGAAGGCATAAATGTTCTTTTTCCGTTGTTCCAACATATAGGTTTTTTTCAAAGTTGGTAATGCGCTCACAGAACATCCCAAATTAAAGGCACAGTTCACGATAATTTTGAGATACCCCGTTTCAGTCGAAAAGCGGAAAGTGGAGGAAGCGAGACAGTTCGCCGATTTTGAGAAAAATAAGGTTCCACGAAAGTAGGGATAATAGAATTTAGACGAGATTGTCATGACGAAACTAACATGGAAGGGGTATTCGGACGAGATTCCGGTTATTGCAATTTCACAAAAAGCTGACTACATCAAGCCAGAACTGTACAAACTGCCTTTCACTGTCGCTATGGTCATGACAAGTTGTTCGAACTTCCCACATGGGTTCCCTTGTGATCACTGCAGCCTTTACAATGCCGGTGAAACTCGTCCGGAGATACACACGGGCCAATCTTTGAGCCTTTATAACTCCCTAACAGGGCCGTTTTCCGACTTGATAGTGCCATATATTGCATACACGGGCGCCTCAAATTCATCGTGTGGGGGAATCTCAGAGACCATTTTTATCGTGTACTGTGCCTTTAAGTCAGTCAATCAACTTGATGTAGGCGAAGAGTGTACAAGAGTCAGTAAAGAGCCCTAATGATGAAAGGAACACAGAAGACGCGATAAGGGGATTAGCTGAAGTGAACATCAATCGCCGTAACGATCATATGGAGTATAAGTGAGAGAGTAAGGAAATCGCGCTCAGCCTACCCAAGCCCCCTGTTTCACCCTTGTTCAAAACATTTTTTTTGCGATAACGCCACAAAATGTCTCCCTTGTCCAATATCAAAGAGACTGGCTTTTTCTTTCACTGTTGCCCTTGAATTCCATTCTGAAAAAAGTTCCTCAACCTGTTTATAGTACAAAGAAGAACAATTCAAAATTTATTTGCATTACAATTCTTTCTGAGTACCAGGAACATCATTTACGTGGTTTTTCCTACTACTACCAAGAATCGGAGATCGGTTACAAGCAGCCAACGATGAGATTTCCCTTGCGTAAATACACCGTATTTACAATGAGGAACTGAGTAGCTCGGATACTGTTTGTACAAGAGGTGGAGATAGTTTGAAGATATGAGTCAGTGATCGTTCGGTAATC
>UZAF01016861.1:18922-35432 GCA_900617895.1 Haemonchus placei
TTCACTATCGATGAACTATTCCCAACTCATACTTCCGCTTTTCGAATGAAAACGGGTACCTCAAAATTATCGTGAACTTTAAGTGACCAAGACATAGTCGTAGATTGAAGTTTCGATCTGATGAAGCGCAAGAAAAGATCTGGAGCCAACCTCTTATCAATGAGCTATTGAAAAACTAGAGTCTTGTGGTCTTTTCGACTTTGGAAATAATTGAAGTTTTCAATGAGCGAAACCACTTGAAAAACCCAAAATTGGTCCTGCCTTACAGTTACTACAAAAGAGTAGGTGGCTCTTAGTCTTACACCTGCCATGCTGATTTGAAGGCTTCTACATTCAAGCGGCCAGTCTCGAAGCATAGACGTAAAACCACAGTCGCAAAACGAGTCAGCTAGCTATCAGCTGTATTGCTCGACGGCTATCGTAGTACTCATAACCCGTGTTGAGTGAAAAGAAGAATTGTAAGCCCTGTCGAACGAAGTGAAGAAGACAGCAGGTTCTCATGTACAGTTGATGTCTTTTTATAGGGAAGAGAGTGAATCTCCTCTCTTAGATCCCCTGCCCCTTCGGAATGACAGGTCACTCGTTTCATTTCCAATAGGAGAGGAATCGAGTGAAATACAAGTGAAGTCGGAAATTAAAATATCCCGAGTCAAATGCTTGGGAAGACTTCGGGGCACAATCCGCGATTATTTTGAAGTACCTTTTTGAGTATGAATGCTTAAGCACTGGTTGGCAATAGTTCAACGGTGGTGAAATAAGCGAGAAAATCCAACAATTTTACGAAAAACTAGGCTCCTGTAAAGCAGTGGAAATAGAGACTGTGCGAAAACCCTGTGTGATCATGACGAAAATGTCTTAGAAGGGGAATCTGGACGAGATATCAGTTGTTGCAACAGCGCAAAAAGCTGACTACATCAAGCCAAAATTGTCTAGGATTGCCTCCATTGTCGCCAAATTTATTCAAGTGTGATACTTCATAAAGTTTTTTTATCGTGAACTGTGCCTTTGAGCCTGGCAATAAACTGTTATTATTGAGTTGACTGATCTTGAGTTGATGCTTCTGCTTGAATGCTTTAACATTAAAGGATAAAGGATGAAGTTCTCTGGTCCTGAACAATACCGCCTGAGGGATGCGCCCTCGCACTCGACTTTCATTCAGAATCGTAGTGGCGGTTTGAATGCGTATGTGGTCTCTTCAACGAGTTGCGTCGGCTAGCCGTTGTACAAGTCAGTGCTTNGAAGAACGGAAGGTTTGGTTGCCTAGGCGGATATCAATCGGGAACTCGAACCCGCGACCGTGCGTGCGATATAGTGCGCCACTTGCCACTACACCAGAACGCTTCGCCAAAGCACCCACAATAAGCGCAATATGTTAGAGACTCATGGTCCATTAACCTCGGTAAATTGGTAAAATTGATCGATCCATCAAACTAGTTATGTACGACTGATCTGTACAAATTCTCTTACATTAGGGTATAAGGGTGGGTACTCCTAACCAATCATATCGAACGCCGTCGCTCGCTGCCGCTTATTATCGAACATGATCGCGCGATATTATTATGAGTTTAATCACTCGAAACTTGAATGACACAGTATTTGACTTTCAGTGATCATTGGCATATTTCCGCTCACAACGCATTACTCAGCGCCATAGTAAATATTTTTTTCGGATCGTGTTGTGCAAACGATATGCTTAAAGTTCATGGAAATAAATATCTTTTGGTAGCACCCATTCTCTTCTGACCTTCAACATACACCTGAAATTGTAGCTGAATTGTCGTTCACGGTTCATTGCTTTCTGTCGCTTTCATCTATGCGAAGTTGTAGCAACATGCTCTTTGCTGCCAATCGCCGCTCGTTTCAGACTGATCCTTTTTTCCCACAATCTGGTTTGTGGGGCAAAGCAGAGCTTTCCTATGTACTATCGTTCAATCGCTCTTACCACCTTCATACACTTCTTTTCCCTTCAGTGTGCTGCTCCTGCCCTCGACAATTACCTTTTTTCTACTCATACTCAGATACTCGAGGGAGATTCAGCTCTGAATGATCCCTTTGAATCATGCGGAACATTCATCCAACGCCGAGCCCCAGTGCATCAGTAAGGCGGCAATCTACTGAACGATTCTTCCTCCTTCTTAATTCATCTTGGCCACAGCGTTCGGATGGGTCTGCACCCCAAATCGCCCTTCTTTCTTCAAATGGCAACCAGCTGTTGGATTTCAACTACACGCTGCTACTCATTGTATTGTTTAGCAGGAACCCCTTCGTTTCCATGTGAATCGCATGGCACTTTGCTACCAGCCTAGTTAACTGATCACCTGCAGTGATTCTTGACGCTTCAATTCGCTTCAATATGTTTACCCATCCAATAGCGGCTCCATGGGAAATGATCTGCTTCCTGTTGACTTCATAGGGCCTTCTTCGGACTGGAATAGAATATCCTGAGCAGTTCTTCATACTCTGACTAGAATCTTATTTCCATGTAGAAGTTACAGTTTGCTTCATCCAACGTATTTTATAAGAACTATTTTATCTGGTTTCAGGTTCTTCTTGTGACATTAAGTACCACAATGTCCGCGTGAAAAGCAATTGAAAGGAAAAGGAACAAGCGGACCACGTATAAAGTCAAAAAAAATCTACAAAAAAAGCAGGAAAAAACACTCTTCTACTAGCAGTTCATCTTGAGCGTCGAAGAGCAATCGGCTGGTGATCCGCTGAGTTCTAACTTACTGATATAACATAATATCCAACGATGCCACGTACTTCCGACTAAAAGACTGGTTCCGTCCCGATTCGATTGTACTATACCAACTGTATTTGATCACAAGACCACTACAAAGTGAATACGTCCTGTTGGAAGTAGACTGGTCTCCGCGACATCCGTTTGAGGTTTTGAGCTCAACTTCTGCCATGAAATGTCAAACAGTACTGATTCCTTTTTCCACTTGGGCACCTTTTCTCTATGAGCCTCACGCTATCGTATACACTATAAGATAACTCACACTGCTGCTAATATTGTGACAAAAGTTAAAACTTATAAAACTGAAAAAATGGGAGAAAAATCAGAATAATATCGAATGCGGGAGGATATGGGGTGGTGACAAGTAGCGCACTACTACAGATGCATGGTCCGAGGATCAAATCCTGGAAAGTTAAGCCCGAGCCAGTCAAGCTTTACATTCCTCCCAGGTCGATTGACTGGTATCAAAGTTGCCTGGAACACAAGAGAACTGACTTGTACATCGCCTCGCCAGTGCAATCCATTGTGTAGGTCAATTACCTATTCAAAACGAAACTACGTTTTGAATGGAAGTCGATTGCGAGGAGCATCCCGCGGACGAGATGGATTATCGCTAGACGATTTAAGCTTCATATCTGTTTATGCCTTGTCCAAATGCTCATGGAACTATTCCCTGGTCTTTCTTCCAGGGAACAGTCCAATGAGCAGGAGATCTGCTCATGCACTGAACCGTTAGCTTACACCAGACAGTGTTCAACTTTAGAAAGGTGATATTTCAAGGCAGTCATCGTCCGTTTTTAATAAAAATAGCAACTATGGCAGCCACAAATCGAGCATTTACGCACGTAAATCTCCGCTGAAACAGGGACGACAGACAAAAGAAGTTCAAGTGGAGGAGAAATGAATGGAACTGCCGGCTTTTTCGATCACACAAAGATTGCCTTCATCCACTGAAATTCGCCAAATTTCCGTGTCTGAACAAACTTTAAATAGTTCCTTTTTTGGCCACAATTTCGAGCTCCAGTCAATGCCTACCCCCTTCTCCCTTCACGCCTTTTTTCAAGTACATATGTTGAAGCGACCAGGAGCCCTTAATAGGCCCCAACTTCTCTATAAACGAAGCATAGTTGTCCAATGCTCCATGCAATAGCCTTTTGTAGTCTTTACAAGGTTTTCATCTTAGAAAAGGATGGCTTAATGGGAGATTTCAGGGAGTGACCACGCTTCTTTCGAGCGCCAAAAGAAAGTTGGGTGACAGCAGCGACGGCAGCGAGTCGTTGTGCGACTAAAAATAACGCCCCTTTTCATTCTATTCGTCTTTCTGACAATTTTGTGAGAACCAAACCAGCATTGTTTTGGGTGCCACAATCGTTTTTACCCTACATAGCTATATGTTCGTTACTGACACCGTCATTTACAACGGCTGCAATTGAAAGCAGAGTTTGGCCATGTGCCAAAGCTATCTGACCACATTCTCGCTGCCCTGACCACGGCTCGCTATTCAAGCTCAAACGAAAAAAGGCATGGCCTGAATCCCTAAATCGATGGCAAAACTTCCCCAGATAGCCGGCTTTCCGGTGCCTTGAGCTTCTCTCGAATAGTTTCTCCTACAAGCGCTTAAAAGCATATGTTCTAAAAGCTACTTGTGCAAATCTCTTCTTTCCATAGCCAATCCTATGATGAATGGGGAAGTGGTCAATTCAAACACTTTTTCTTCCTTTTGCTACTTACAGCTTGTCGAAAATGTCGAGTGCGTCGTCAAGGTTTCCCGCGGGGCAGTGGGCGGGCAGATGGTGGATATGTGCAAGAAGCCCTCCCTTAGACGGCAGCTTTACTCGGATTAATTCCATTCAGCCACACACACACACACACACACATGCAACTCTGGTCTCTGCCGTCCTGCTCTCAACATGGGCGCCCATTATCTCAGCGGAAGTAATCGAACCCACAGAACGCCTTACTAAGGCAACAATCCAACCAACTAATGGCCTCCCAGTTGACGTAATGTTGTTGTCATGAATACGCCATTCTCTTTGAATGTTTCTAGTTCCTGTCTTAGCTCACGTACGTTATCCTCTCTCTCAGCTTAATCGATACTTTCGTCTGTGGAAGTGGCGGAAATTAATCGCGCCATAATCGGGAGGCATGTCAGCTCAGTGCTTGGCTCGCAAATAGCGCCTCTAAAGACGTTATTCCTTTGAGTCGAAGGTCTTCTTCAAGAGACACTTCCATAGACGTCTAGCCCACCATTTATTTATTCCAGAGCCCATTCCATTAATTTTACAGCATCTGAACAGGATGTTTTCAGCCCATTTTCATGAGCCCAGCATTGGACTCTTTACTTATAACGTCCTCAGAGTTGTTTTCAAAGTTATTGTAAATTGTTTCTGATAAGCGTTTATTGAAGACCAAGAATGATTGCTGACAAATAAGGTTTCTTGAGATTGTTCTTTTTCATTCGATCGCTTTTACTTCCCGAGACCTATAAGTTCTACTACTACTAAATTCCTATGAACCAAACATAATCTGCCTCCTCCACCCTTCTCCTTCATGTTCTCCACAAGCAATCCAGTTGTTATCAATGCACCCACGAAAACTCTTTCTTATTCAGAATGAGGACTTTATTTTTGACTTTGTTCGTAGTTATTAAAATGCACATTTGACAAGATACTAGCCTTTACTTGCCAAAAATTTATTTATATTTCATTTGCTTTGAAAAATCCTGGAGCAAAGCGAGAAAGGAAAATCTCTCTGAAAGATAGGATACCTCCTGAGGAAGGCCCGTGCAATTCCTACTTGTTAACTTGGTGGATGCAACTGCCCAACCCTTGCCTGAGTGTGCCTATGTGCAACATTGGAACTTCAAAAGCTTCTTTTCTGATTATTATGAACTGAGTGAGGAATTTCAACCTTCTAGAATCAGCTGAACAGCTTTCCAAGGAAGGAAGTTTCATTTTCGCCTGACGCTGAAATAATTCTCAAAACCCGCAAAAGAAGATTGCCGTGAGAACTGGGAGCAGTGAATCAAACAAACATCTAGCTGCTAGTTTCCAATTTGCCCGATGACTTTTCTGAAATAGCGGAGTTAGAAACAAAACGGGTAGATTCTCATGCGTATAACCAATCGTGGACTTCCTGGGAGAATGCTTTGAAAGTGTACAGAAATCCCACTACTCGAGTAGTGATCTAACCGCTGGTGGTAGCGGAGAGCAAGCTCTAAAAGCGCGATCAAATTCTGTATGTATGAAGTAGAGGGAGCCCACTGGTATCCTCTGCGGCCAACGGTGCTCTAGGAAGGGAAGGTGTACCAAACAGTGCTAAGGCCCATGATGCTCTAAGATAGCGAGTGTTAGCCCGTTAGTAAAAATGGAAGATAGCTCCACTGGAATGGGGATGTTCAGATGGGCCTGCGGTTGGATGTGAGCGGACCGGATTAGAAACGATAACGTCAGGACGGTCACGCAAGCAGCCCTGCCCAGCTGAAGAAGAGGGTAATGAAATTCGAGGCTTTATGTGAGCGACCGAGGATGCCCAAAAAATGAGTAGCGAGACGTGACCAAGAAGGACCTCACCACAGCCAAAGCAAGGGTAGAAGATACCTCAAATAAAAGAGGTGGAGGTGGCTGACAATAACAGCGGACCCTGCGACTGGGCGAGATTAAGGGAGACGGGCAGTAGGAACGGTTTTGTGCAATCGGTCCGCCGCACGTGAAAAATTTGCTTCGTTATAACAGTTCTAGCGTTTTTCATACAGTTCAATCGCTATGCGATTGATACTTTAGGCATGAATCTACTGTTAGTTCTTTTGTTCTTGTGTTTCTTACTTGCTGCTGCATTCTGCTATATTTCTTCGCGCGCGGCGTCTTTTATTGCGACGCGACAATTACGTTCCTACTGTACCACACCCCGAGATTGACGTTAAGAGAGAAGGAAGCGTCTCGGAGCACCGCCGGTCGTAGAGGATACCAGTAAAATCACTCTAGGAACACTTATTCGTAAAGGCAATATGCATTGAGAAGGAATTTCGGTTGCGTCCAGGAGAGGCGGAGTTGATGAAGTGGGCGGAGATTAAGGTCCTTATGGCGTTCATGACTCATCACAATTATGACCGTTTCAAGTGCCCTGTATAGTAAATGGGCTCTGACAATGGCCCCGGTTTGCAAGTGCAAGTTGAAATGGAACGGCATGAACAGAAAAAGCCGTCTGAAGTCGTTCAGCGTGTGCCAGCATTTTTTTTTNNNTTTTTTTTTCTGGTAATTGCAGCCACAACGTTAACGTAGTTGCAACATCCTCAGGGGCCTTCACATGTGCCTTCATTATAGGTTATTGTCACGCAAGGGAACTTTTTTTACATTGAATTTCGGCCATGATTTTTTGATGGTGCGAGAACGAATTGCTTGAATCCATGTAAGGATGCCACTAGGACAGCTTTGGCTCTCAAACCATGCTGCACTACATTTTCCACATCTGCCTCCTTCGTTCTGATATTGCCCTTTAAAAATGCTCGATTTGTACCCACTAAAAATGGCCATATATGAACGTCTTAAAACTCGAAAACGGATCTTTTGAAACCCTCACAGGTAAAATTGGATCAGTTAGAAATTATCCAGATTTGCGCCCCTTCCCAATTCTTAGACCATAGCTATAAGTATTCAGAAACTCAATTCTGGTTATCACTTGGGAACGTCTATTTTTGCTGTTTATGTTGTTCTGTTGGGCGCATGTGGTGTAGTGGAAGTAGTGCCTTGCCACAAACACATGGGTCTAAAATCGAATCCCAGACAAACTTTCGCCTGGGCAAACAGGTTCTTCATCCTTTCCTTTGAAGTAGGTTGATTATTACCAAACTGTCTGAGAGCATAAAAGCATTGACTGTTATATCGCCTGGCCATCACAAGACATTGAAAGCCTTAGACGCACTTAAAGGCACAGTTCACGATAAAAGTGGTTTCTGGGATTCCTTTACAGGATGAATTCGAGCACCCGCGTATACTATATCTGGCACTATTAGGTCGGAAAACGGCCTAATTGTCAAGTTATAAATGCTCGAAGATTGGACCATGTGTATCCTCGGACGAGTTTCATCGGCATTGTAGAGGCTGCCCCGACCACAAGAAGACCCATGTAGGAAGTTCAAACAATAACTTGTCAGATCCATAGCGGCAGTGAAAGGCAGTTCTGTACAGTTCTGGCTTGATGGAGTCAGCTCTTTGTGCAATTGCAATAACTGAAATCTCGTCCAAATACCCTTTCCATGTTATTTCCGTCATAGCAATCTCGTCCAACCTCTATTTCCCCTACTTTTGAGGAGCCATATTTTTCTCGAAATCGGCGAATTCTTTCGCCCTCTTCACTACCGAAGAACTACCCCCAATCTATTTCCGCTTTTCGAACTAAAACGGGTACCTCAAAATTATCGTGAACCGTGCCTTCAAGGCGCCACTACATAGGATACTGTACGGAAGTTGCATGCGAGAGCGCAACCCAGTTTGTAAATAGTTTACGCCAGTTACTTTATTATTTGTATCCCTGATATCGTTCTATTGCTTTTTCTTTAATCGACTTGAGTTACCTGGGATTCCAGAGAATTCCGATTGATATATACCTGGTAGTTGAATCGAAGAAACTGGTTCCGTTGTTGACGATACTCACTATGTTAGACTTCTGAAGACTTGTACCCAATGCAGGCTTGAATTTGCAATTCTAAGAAAAATTTTTTATCTTTCCGGGATCATCTGCTTGTTAACAAATTCGACTGGCAAGGTAAAAAAGTATGACAAGGTCAGCACATAGATAGCTCTAACAAATCCTTTTGGACGAGGATGACGCATTCCAGTGGCTCATCAACTTTAGATGTATTGACTGTAGTTACTACATAAAAAAATGGACGTAAGATGATCGGTTCCTAGGGTTTTGCTTCTGTTTATCTTGACTTTCCAAATCTGAAGGGCAGCTGCAAATGAAAAGACTGACAACCTGATGAATCTGAATTGGTAATAATCGAGCCGATTTTAAGTTCGACCTTTTTTTACAAACAGCCCAGCCCCTAAAGAGCTGAAGATGACAAAGCACAGTGTCTGCGACTGAATTGGCACGTGCTGCAAAGAAACAGGATCCTGCCATAAGCGGAATGCGCTACGTTTCGCGCGTCTGTCGAAACTAGGTCACGTCACAGACGTCGCACGTGGCGCGTCAGCCCGCGATTCCCGACGGACGTCGCAGTGTCAGCAGGCATACGATTTGCACTTGGTCCACAGCAGTCACCATAAAGGGCATGTAACACGGACTGGTGCAAATCATTCGCTCCACTGATACTTACCATTAGTGTACTGTAATGTCATCTCGGGATCACGCGTGCCTGGACCTCTCCCCACATTCCCATGGCAGATGGGGCAAAGGTCACGCGGCGGCAATCCTATCCTTGCACTGAGATTTCAAACCTTTCCCTTCAATGCGCGGGTCTGCGCGCGATCGGATGCGACGAACGCGACGCTGTTTTCGGGAAGAAGACACCGGACACCGGGATCACCGTGGGATGCGTCGCGCGCGTAGTAGGCGGGATGACCTGTTTTGGCGGGCGCGCGTAACGGACGTTCCCCCGCCATAAGAAAGGCAGTGGAGTTTAAACGGAAAGGAAGGGACCCCCAAAGAAGAGGAGGAGGGATGCGATCGAGAAGAACCACACTAAGACCAAGGTGACGGCAGAACGTACCGTAGACAGAAAGATTGACGACAAATCACGAGAACAGCGTACCCTGACCCTGAGCGGGATTGACGCTAGGGAGAAGAAGAAGAAGAAACAGAAGTATCCAAGTTAGCAGCAGATGATGGATTGACCAATTTCTGTGAATGAGTAGAACGGAATTCTTGCCAATCTTCCAGAAACGTGGCGCATTCCAAAAATCTCGGTTTTGCCCAAATTTTTGGTTACTACCCGTGTGGCCTCGCGACTACTTTCGGTCCGATCGAAACAGTTGTAGATTTCCTTCCAATTTCTTGTGTTATTCACCATTTTGTTTTTCCTGAATCCGTATCTTCCGGAATTTTCCGAATAGCTCTTCAAACATGCCCTCAGCTAGGAAGAGCCTGAAAAGCAAATGCCCCAGATTCGACCTTATCACTCAGTCCTCTTACTCTGAAAAAGCTATAAATTCAAGAAGTGTGAACCCAAGTTGAGCTGCAAGGATTTCATCTTCGGCTAAGCCTTCGTTTTCAGCGAGAAAAGAAACTTTTTTGGAAGTGGAACAGATTAGAGTGAGACCCTCTTGAATTAAAGACACAGTTCACGATAAAAATGGTTTCTGGGATTCCCCTACAGGATGAATTTGAGGCTCCAGCGTATACCATATCTGACCTATTAGGTCAGATATGGTATACGCTGGAGCCTCAAATTCATCCTGTAGGGGAAACGGAATAGTAAGGCAGCTGTAAAGGCTCAACGATATGCCCGTGTATATCCTTGGACGAGTTTTACCGACATTATAGATGCTGCACCGATCACAAGGCCCATGTTGGAAGTTCAAAGAACTTGTCATGACCCATAGCGATAGTGAAAGACAGTCCTGTACAGTTCTGGCTTGATGTAGTCAGCTCTTTGCAGTTGCAGTAACTGAAATCTCGTCCAAATAACCCTTCCATATTATCTCCCTCATGGTACTCTCGTCCAACCTTTATTTTTCCTACTTTTGTGGAACCATATTTTTTCTCGAAATCGGCGAATTCTCTCGCTTTATTCACTATTCTCGATCTATACTTCCGCTTTTCGAATAAAAACGGGTACATCGAAATTATCGTGATCTGGGCCTCTGAATTGCTTGGGCATGGAAAAAGACCAACGGTGAGCCACACGTGAATGAAGAAGGAAGTTAGTAGCCACATGATTTTGATGGGCGCACGACTAATTAGGAGGCATGTTTCCGTCCCTGACGTATGCATGAGCTGATCGGTTTACGGGACCGTGGAGCCTAGTATCCGTCCACTTTTTGTTCTAAAGTAGTTTATTCTAACAGTCACGAAGATACGAAACTTTGGCAGAAGGAATTTTGCTCTTGTTTGCTTCGTTCATTTACTATCTCCTTGAAATGCCCTATCAAAACATCAAGTGCATCAAAAACTGGATATTGGACGATGTTAGGCCAGAGGGTGTAGAGAGGACATATAGTCCGTACACAAGCCAAAATCTGATTTCGTCCCAAAGGAGCTCTAAGTCTCCTATGACGTTTGACCGCCACCGACTTTGTCTATCTCACTATGACTATCTCCATAGCTTCAACTTTTTGGGTTCCACTTGAAAGAGCTCCGAATTGCATCATCCATAAGGTCATCTGCCCATCCTTCTATAGCCATTGAACGCCGCCAGCCGAAAAAGGGCAAAGCTAGGTCCTGTGATGGATGTGAAACGATTAACTTCCAAAGCGTTTGACGTCACGGCTCATGCACATCTTCAATCCATTAAAAAACAGGCAAAATGAGACTGCCCCCATCGCAATATTCGCCGTTGTTGTTGTTGTTTTGTGGTAAGGCTGAAGCCAATTTCGTTGACGGCGGCTCAGGTACGCCACAAATGTTAATGAGATTTCTTGGCGGAAGCTCCACAACAACTACTTCAACGACTAAGTGAACCACTACCAGAAGGTTTCTTTCTTGTTCAGAGATACTTCTATATCAATCTACCACACAACGAAATCGCGGGTCAACTGGAATTCATCGTTAAAGGCACAGTTCACGATTATTTTGAGGTACCCGTT
Source organism: Haemonchus placei (assembly GCA_900617895.1). Classification (NCBI taxonomy): domain Eukaryota; kingdom Metazoa; phylum Nematoda; class Chromadorea; order Rhabditida; family Trichostrongylidae; genus Haemonchus; species Haemonchus placei. Next base: position 30,410 of record UZAF01016861.1, read on the forward strand.
TTAGTTCGAAAAGCGGAAGTATAGATTGGGAATAGTTTAATGGTAGTGAAGAAAGCGAGTGAGTTGGCCGATTTCGAGAAAAGTTTGCCTCCTCAAAAGTATGGAAAATAGAGGTTGGACGAGATTGCCATGGCGGAAATAACATGGAAGGGATGTTCGGACGAGATTTCAGTTATAGCGATTGCAAAAAGAGCTGACTACATCAAGCCAGAACTGTACAAACTGTCTTTCACTGTCGCTATGGGTCGTGACAAAGTTGTCTGAACTTCCTTGATGGGTTCCCTTGTGATCGATGCAGCCTCTACAATGCCGGTGAAACTCGTCCGAGAATACACACAGGCCAAACTTTGAGCCTTTATAACGCCCTAACTAGGCCGTTTTCCTAGCGAATCATTTACAGTTTCGAATTCTACGAAGACTGAGCCTTTTTCCTCAGCCAGATTCTGTCCTCCTCTCCATTTTTCATTAGTTAGTTGGAGAGAGTATTGTCTGAGTCTCCAAAAGAAACTTTATTGGCCGCTGTGAATCATTATCCAGAGCTAGCATGCAACCAAATGCTGCAACAGCTGGAAAGCTTGGAAACTTCTATGCATGGCACAACTCAAAAAAAGAGATTGATTACGTCTAGAAATTTCGTAGTCTTTCTAAGATAAAGACGACTCAGTTGTGGGAAGTATACGGGAGCCTGCTCTGCAGTGTTATTCTTCTGAATTAGTCGATTTGATCGGCTGCCCAGCTGTACAGAGCTGTTCCAATGACCTTTAGCAAGCCAAGAGTTGTCACTTGAGAGGATTTTATGCGCTTGCCTTGCTTTTATACTTCGAATTCTCATACCAAGCGATATTGGACAGCGAAAATAAAGCATTCATTCCTATTAGTGAGTATCCTTCAGCAACATAGACCGGAGGTACGTAAAATGCCTGTAAGTTCATCGCACAAACTCTTCGTGGGCTCTCCCTTTTCTCAGAAGAGCTCCAAAGGGGAAAGGACAAAATTCTGCAACCTGCTAGCTTGCTATGAAGCAAAAACTGAGACCGATCCGAGGCGCCTTCTGAAATTAGCTGCATTTTGAGCGGCGTTTACGAAGGCGGGGCTTAATGGTCTTCGAAATTTTCCATGCTTAGTGAGTCCAGCCAGCGTTGACTGGTGCATCGAGGCTTTTAGCTCAGTTTCTCTCATTGGTCTCCGAGATTTTCATAATTTTCTTATGGCCAAGTGATTCTAAAAGCTTTGTTTTTCAATTATGACCAACACATCCAGTCAAACACCCATTGAACTCTTCCCTTATCGCTGAGAAAAACTTCAGCCCTAGAAAGAAATGGAGACTCCTGTTGCCACGTGTACCATGACAGTGAAGGATTTCCCTTTCTCAACATCCACAAGATCTTCCAACAACTTTAATTGCTCTTTGGGCCAGGAGGTTACACCAGCCCTCTTCTTACTGGAAATGCCTTACGACTTGCTGCCACGGGCCGACCATCTATATCATCACCGGGTTTCACTTTGGTAACTTCGGCTGCCTCCGTTCATCTGTGATGTCGCCACTACGGTACATGTGTATATCCATGGCCGCTGTTCTTTTGCAGCTGACCTTTGGGCCTGTTATATTAAGGGTTCTAAGATGAATTAGACCGATTTCCATGCATGAATTCTGTTTTTGCTCTTAATGAATCAGAGGCACTAAACAATCAAGCCGTTCGGCAGTCTAGCAGAACGATTTCTGCTTGTTTTTTGTCGAATCAAAGCTTCAGTGATGTGGCGAAACACTGAAAATGCCTAACCGTACTTGGGTGGAACCGACCTCACTCGACTGCTTTCTGTAACTACCAAGGCAATTCAGTGGATGATTGATGATGCTGGTGATTCTCACATTTGCTCAGAAGAGAGAAAAGATTCCGTCGTGATAATTTGTTTGAAATTATCGGCTTTTTAAAAAAGGCTTCCTTGAATTTCGTAATGGAATGAATTCAAGCGTTCAAATCCAGCTGGAATGTAGTGTGCTCGTTCGTAGTTATTGGCTTTGCATTAGGAATGAATCGTAATAGCGTATAATAATAGCTTTCTCTGAACTGAAGCAAAACTAGGATCTCGCGGGACAGTTATTCAATAACTGTTGACTAAGAAAAGGAGCTACATTATGAAATTTTGTGATTAAGCTTACGAAAATCGTAGTGTGAAGTGAGAATGGTTGTTGTTGTTCAAAACCTCAACAAACCTGAAATACAATATTGAATAAATTCCATCCTCGTGATATTTTGCTTCAGGAGAGGGTTCTTCTTTCCGACCAGAGCCGGGGAGGGAATTCACAGAAATTCTGGTTCGCATCGTCTACATTGGGGCCGGTACGATTATGGCGCCCCCTGAATTAATATTCCCTGGATAGAGACAAATTCCATGATATGGAGCCTGATGAATACCTATGAAAGCTAATTAGCATGCCGTCCTTGAAGAGGCACTTCACAGCTTTACGAGAGCGAGTTGACCAATCAATTTATCATTTGTCATTTATTCCGCAAAGAATGTATAGCGCACTTCTAGGAGCGAACCATTCATTCCGCAAGATACGCCATGCTTCTGGGTCCCACCCAATTTTATGGCGACTTTGATTATTTGACCGTGTCTAGCGAATTTTGGCTTGAATCTTGCTAGTATCTCAAGCCAGCAGGTGGAAACTGACATATCACTAATTTGGTTTAAAAAAAGGAAAAATCATATCAGTACTCAATAGCTAGGGGAGCAGTGAACGGCTCAAATTGGTCTTTCTCGATGCTTTATGCTTGACGTCAGCGTGACGACGAAAGTTTGGGCGTCGGCCGCAATGGCACCAGGCGAAAGGATTGGCTGTCAAAAAACGAGTCCCAGCTTATTTGCATCCTATCCTGATTATGCTTGACAGTCGAAGGCGGTTATTTGGCTCCCTTTCTCATCTCCTTGTCGTCCTTTTTTCAGACAGGAAACAGTAGAAAATATTCTCCTGTACAGAACAAAGTGCAATTGCTGCCATCCCCAAGCACTTTTCCCTACGGAAACCTAGAAAGACATTCCGACGGAGTTATACCACTGGAAACCATTCGAAGAACGGTCAATTCTAGAGGTTCAGATATGCCTTGAAATTTCTCTCTCACTTAGACACATCCCACTTTGCCTTTTTTCTCGATATTCGTAATCGGACTCAAATTTGATCCGGTCTCAAGCCATTTGTAGAGATCGGTATAGCGCATAGAAACGACCCCTACCCTCGGATTGTGACATGCCTCATGGCAATTTTGAGATAATGAAACGATTCTGGAAGTGGAAGACATTCCCGCTCTGCCGAATCACTCTAGAGGGCAGTAACCACCAGTAATCCGTCAGTGATATTTTTCAATTTCGGCACAGACTAAATTACATCAGTGATATGGAAAATTCATTCGATGCCACCGGTTCCCAAACAGAAGAGGCTCACTTAGCCATGTTGAATAGGATTAAGTTTATTTCTGGATGTTTCGTAATCGAAGTTCTATGGGGATGGCTACTTCATTTCTATCAATCCCAGTCTTGTCTCGCCCAGTGTTTTCTGTTAAGTTGTGGACATAAGGGAGCTCAGCCGCTACTTGTCTGAAATTAGCGCTTATCGCAGTGCAGTCACTACCGTTGCCTTCCCAGGTTCACGAGAATCAGACAGCGCGTGAATTGGAACAAGTCTATCGATAGACCCATTGCTAAATTCGGACATGGCGCCAGCAGTGGCGCCAATGTGGTGGGCAATCCCCAGAGAGACATGGGCTAGGCCCTCGTCCTCTACCACACACATGAAAACGCCATAGTCGATGTTCGACTGCTGGCCGACATGCGTCAGTAACGCTGCTGTCATCCTTGCTGTGTGTGTTCATTTTGCGTCACTTTATATTCTCCTTCTGACGTCAGCATCCTCATCTGGGATTCTCCCGCCGTTGTTCGTCCAGCCATCGCCATTGCCACCACCCAAATGTCGCCAGTCCATTATTCATCGAACAGACAAAGCAACTACATCCCACTTAATCTAATTATTCGTTTTTCTTTAACAAAGAGAAATAATCGCCGACTGAAGGCTTAACGGGTACATTGCTCCCTACAGTTTGATTATAGGCCTAACTTAATGATAGCCCTTTGGGATAGCACTTCTGTACAAATGCCACGAGCGTACGTCTTATCAAATACCTACAGCATTTTGTTTCGAAATATTACATGTCGAGAAATAAGCTGAACAGGGGTTTCTACTTTTTAGCAAAGCTCTCTGGAGGTAGCTTTTTTTAAGGGCATTGTGTTGTATAACAGAAGCATAAACAGGATTTGAAAGTGTACTTTTGCTGTGTCTGCTATGTTTACTTGAGCGATTCCATTTCAAAGCCGAAAAGGCAAATGATTCCCGTATGAATCATGTTCTATTGCAGTGGACTTCAATGTTCCTGGCAAACGACCTTCTTGGGAAGCCTCAAAATTGGAGGAACATCCTTAAGAAAGTTAACACTAAAGTTATGAACACGCCATTCGGTAAGGACAGCGGGGTTTGCAGCGGAGTGGGATCACTACAGGGAGGGGAGTTTACAGGATGTTCTGAAACCCATAAATCTACAGTGCGTTTCATAATTATAAGGTCACCCTCGATTTTTGCGATTCTGGAGAAAGCAGCCGGAATGGAACTTTTTGGCAATTACTGGAAGATTCCTCATCACAATGTACCTCCGTATTCAAATTTTGGTCGCAATATCCTTCACCTCAAATTTTTTAAGAATTTTTTAAAGATAGTGTCGGCTTTTGCACCGTTTCATAATTATAAGGTCACCCTGAGAAAGTAAATGATTTATTAATGTTAATGGCATATGTACGACAATTAATAATCTATAGCCCCTCCTTGTTTAGGAGCAACATCAAAGAGCCTGTGTGGCACACTAGAAACTAAGTTTCGAAGAGTTCCTCATCGATTGCTCTCCATGCTTCGATAACTGCCCGTTTCAGCTCTTCTGTGCTCTGGAACTGACGGTCATTCGCATAAACCTGTCTG
>UZAF01016861.1:36423-53219 GCA_900617895.1 Haemonchus placei
ATGATGCTGGAAAAAATCCTTAATGCTTTTCTTGAAAGTGCAAAATTTGAAGGTGACCTTATAATTATGAAACGCACTGTACTTTTGAAGTAATCTGCATGGGTGCATCACTATGGACTAAACTGTGCTTTCTACAACCTATGGTCCTAGTGCTCAGTATTAAAATTTGAATTCCTAAAGTTGTAGAGTTTAACCATCTAATTACACAGCACTTTGTTCCTCCCTCTTGGGAGACGGGCAGTAGGAACGGTTTCGTGTGATCGATCCGTCGCACGCGGCTGTCGTGGACCATTTGCCTCATTATAACAGTTCTAGTGTTCTTCATGCAGCTCAATCGCTATGCGATTATTACTTTCGGCATGATTCTACTGTTAGTTCTATTATTCCTGTATTTCTTATTTGCTGCTGCATTCTGCTACATTATTTGCTGCTGCATTCTGCTACATTCTTTCGCGCGCGGCGTTTCTCGCCGCGATGCGGCACTTCGTTCCTACTGCACCACACCCTTCCCTCTTGTGTGTGGTGCAGTGTTTTCATTAATACTGACCGATATAAGGGACGACGGCATAACAGACCAGATTTTTATACTCAAAGCAGGCCCCTCGCCTGTTTTCCTACTGCATTAGCTATTTGACTCTTCCAATTTATGCAAAGGGTTTACTATAGATATGAAGCGAGATATGCCTAGGCTGTATCTTTCCCTTTTTTCATCTCAGTTCATCTTTTTTTCATTTCTCTTCTCTCCCCTTCCCTTCTTTCCTCTTCCCTCTTCTTTTCTCGTCTATTCTTCTCTCTACATTATCTTCCTCCTTCTTCTATTAAAAAAATCGGTGGATTGCCTTCGTTTGCTTACGCTATTTTGAGAACCACCTTCATCACTTCATCTACAAATCCTTTCGCTTATGCTATTGCAAATACAACAGAGCAGTTATAGTCATGTTTACCATCTGTATGCTTGTTTTCGAGGATATGAAAGGGAAACATGACGCCCCGACGAAAATTTCATTTTAGATTTCATTTTCGAACTGAGTATTATCTGTTCGTTAGCATCCAAAACATGCCGGAAAAATCCTGTTCCTTGCATCCTAGTGGAGCTGCATTCCTAAGGGGGTTCCTTTTCGGCAAATGTTGATGTGTAAGGAATTTTTCTAGGGAGCCATCCTTTTGAAAAGCACATCTCATGCAGCTCTCCTTGAGAATAAAGGAAAACGGAATCGGCACTTATCATTTCCATTCACAATATGTTTCTTTCATTGGCTGAATAAAACTTTGCTACTGGATATCAATGGGGGAAGCACTACCTTCAGAATGAACTGGAGAGGCTCTTGAACAAGGGCGAAGTCAAGAATGGCCGGTTTCATGCGCTGATCAATTCACACGCACACACTTTGAATTTTCACAACTATGTGCGTTCCGAAGTGCAGTGCAGACAAAGAAGGCTAGCCACACTGAGGCATATATGGCCTGAGGGAGCCAATCGAGTGTGGAACTTCCCTTATGCGTCCATTTCGGGGGTGTTCAAACTTGTATATCGTACAACCTTGGTCTCCAGGTAATATGAGTCCCACGTGTGGATGTAGTGGCAAGATGTCCACTTCCACACACACACATCGCCCGAATTAATATGTATCTGTTTTGGCTGACTGAACATTCCAATCTTTCGAGGTCAGTTGATTGGTATTAGATTCGGCTGGGAGGACAAAAGCACTGGATCGTACACTGATGACCATCGCAATTACCTACGTGTAAAGGCCACAAACGCATTCAATACGTTACACGATCATGAATAGAAGTTGGATACGAAGGTGACTCGCAAAACGGGCTTGATTAAAGGCACAGTTCACGATAATTTTGTGGTACCCGCTTTTATTCGAAAAGCGGAAGTATAGATTGGGACATCGGTATCGAAGAGAGCGTGAGAATTCGCCGATTTCAGGAAAAATATGGCTCCCCAAAAGTAGGGAAAATAGAGGTTTGACGAGATTGCCATGACGGAAATAACATGGAAGGGGTATTCGGACGAGATTTCAGTTACTGCAATTGCACAAAAGTTGACTACATTAAGCCAGAACTGTACAGAACTGTCTTTCACTGTCGCTATGGGTCGTCACAAAGTTGTTTGAACTTCTTTCATGGGTTCCCTTGTGATCGGGGCAGCCTCTATAATGTCGGTGAAACTCGTCCGGGGATCCACATGGACCAACCTTTAAGCCTTTATAACTTACTGACTGGGCCGTTTTTGGACCTATAGCGTCAGATATGGTATACGCGGCAGAAACAAATTCATCCCATGAGACGCGGGGGCCTCAAATTCATCCTGTGGGGAAATCTCAAAGGCCATTTTTATTGTGAACTACGGCTTTAACGCCGAAGACATTATTATTGAAATATCATCACTCACACGTTCCTAATACCGAAATAGAAACAATATGCTTCGTATATCATAAGATGTCGAACCACGCTAGCCCGGCATGCGTTTGAACTGACCCATTTCGAAAGTTTTCTCATTCCGTGACTTAGCGATGATGGCTAATGAATCTCACGCAGTACAGCACAGCTTCAAAACACTCAGTTTGCTTGATTTTCTTACTAGTAAGCTCATCAGCAAATATTAGGGAAGCTAATTTTCTTCTGACTTCTATTCAGCGATCTTTTCAGCAGCAGCAATTGACAAATCGTATAAAAGCCTAGGGTCTCGATATTACGAACCTTAATTTTCGAAGAGATTCTCAGCCCCTGAATTCCAGAAATTCCTTAATTGCCATCCTTAGCAGCTGCTTGCAGTCCTATTTGTTCCTAGGGAATTCAGGAGAGAGCATCCTATGAAGGCTTAGATATGCAATTGATGACTATTTCATATTGCTGTAGAATCTGTACGTACATTTGTCAATAACGATGTTGCAAAAAAAAGCGTTGTGCAAGAACTGAGGACTTCTCATTGCGAACGAGTGCAGCACGGCTTTTTCGAAGGACACCGATTCCGAGAAGATGGTTTTTGATAAACCTATGGCCTTAGAAATAGCACGTGGAACATTGTCAGGACGAAAAGCAGCCTGGACAGGGCGTAACAAGGACTCGAAAGCCGGTTAGCTGACCTACACACTCAAAGCAGTTGTGTTATGCCGGCCTTGCAGAGACAACACTTTTCACTGTGAAGCGTTAGGGCGCGACGAATAGTTCGCCTATGTGGGAGACACCCAGACTGTTACAGACAGCGATCTCGTGAAAACCTCTTTTTTGCTTTTTCGAAACCCTATATATATATATCAAAACCGCCGATTTTCGCGCTTTCACCGCCATCCATGCCCTACTCTCCACCACGGCTTCCATTGTTTCACTGAAGGCACAGTTCTCGATAATGGTTCCTGAGATTCCTCCAAAGGATGAATTTGAGGCACTGAAAGATGTACTTCACGCGGTTAATGAGCTTGTTTCCAACCAGAGAAGTTGCCTACTTCGCCTGTGCCACAATAATACCCATCCCATCTCTAGCTCATTTATGTAAGTACCCCAAACGCCTGACCTCTTCAACTCCAGAATACAGTTCATAGCTATGCTATCGCACTTCTATACTGACGTTCATAGCTGATTAAGGTAGTCACTCACACGGTGGCGCTTTCTTTGCAGTCCATTTAAATCTTGGGGGGTGTGGTGCAGCAGGAGCAAAATTCTCGCGTCGCGGCTAGCGAGACGCCGCGCGCGAAGGGATATAGCAGAATGCAGTACCAAGGAAGAGATTTAGGAACAAAATAACTAAAATCAAGAATCAGAATCATGCCATAAGTGATAATCGCATATCGATTGAGCTGTATGGGGAACGCTAGAACAATTACAACGAATGGTCCGCGACAACCACGTGCGGCGGATCGTCTACACAGAACCGTTCCTACTGGCCGTCTCCCGAACGTGGCCTGTGTATGTGTGTGTGTGTGTGTGTTTGTCTGTTCGCGTGTGATCCCCCTTTCCATGTTTCGTGCGGACTTGGCCAACAATCCTACGGAATTCGAGAGCTAAGAATACTATTTTGCAGCAGCTTCTACTCTACCTAGTTGTCCACGGCTTCCTGGCGTCAAGGAGGCAAGACTGAGCTCGAAACTATTTTCTTCTAAAAAAAAATCTCAGTGAAATGTGCGCCTTACTCCAAACTCATCTGGAACTTTGCAAAAATTAGTTTAATTAGTGGTGCAATGTCTTCCCAGGTGGTTTGAAAAAAATCTAAAACTCCATTTTAATCAGCGACGAGAATGCGTCGGCATTCAGTCATACCGAGAACACTTCATAGCCTATTCACGTAATTATGCTGTCGACATAAAGTGTATATAAACGTTAAGCGGACTTTTTATTGGGGAAATTCTCTTTCTGTCTCTACGTACTACTTGGCGATCAATAGAGCGACTTATTAGGAATTCGGCAAGGTATGGACTGAAATACCACTCGACACAACTTTTCTCTGTCTTGCAAAAGTTGGCCTCAATGGTACTCTGTCTGATTTCTCTTTTCGGATATTTAGAAATGTTCCTGCCGTTATCTAGATCCTTTCCGATTTTCCGATTTCCCACTCTTTCCCTAAAAGGATCACTCAGACTGTCTACCGTAAAGGTTCCAGTCAGCATGGTCGACAGAAAGAAACTATTTTTACTATCGAGACTTATCAGGGATGAAACTCGATTCTACAAATAGATTAGTTGTAATTGCAGGAAATTTGGAGAGGATTATTAGATGTGTAAGTACTCTTCTAAAATTTCAAATTTTCTCAAATTCTCCTTCTTCCTTCTCAAATTCCTCAAACTTCTCAAATTTTCTTGCGGCTTGAGCCAAAGTATTGTTATCTGTTTCTTTTAAAACGATTTTGTGATCAAAATTCTGACTGCAATGTTTAGGCGTGAGTTCAAAGACACCAACTAATTTCATATGCATAAATTTCATTTAATTTTTTTCAATTAAGAAAATTTTATATGCAACACCGAAAACCAACATTAGACGTTACAGCTTTACTTGCCGAGGCGGTACTACTTTTATATCTCTAAAATCGGATGTGGTACTCATCACTTCTATGTTTGCACTTTTCAAACTCCTAGCTAAGAAAAAGCCCTTGTCGGATAATCAGGTTACGTTGTTAGTGATAGCAATTTTTCCCACGTTTCCCTCACGCAAACTCTTCAATAAATAAATAAATAAATAAATGAGACACTAGATTATGTTCCCCTCCCACCACCCGGTCTTTCGTGCGCACATTCGACCACATTTTGGAATTTACGGTCAGCATACTTTTATCACAAGACAAACTGGTAACAATACCTATGAAAAGGATCTCCAAGAAGGGCTAGTAGGGGAGGGGGGGGGGATGCCAGCGCCCTTCTGTGCTCTGCGTCTCTGACACCAGGCGTCTGAGTTCATAGTGTCCTTCGAGAAAGCCGTGCTCTACTCGATTCTCGATTGCAATGAGAAGTCCTCAGTTCTTTTTTTCGCAACATCGTTATGGACAAATGTGAGTGTGGAGCAGTAGTAACGAAATGGTCCGCGCGCGGTGAAAGCCACGTCGCGCGCGAAGGAATGTAGCAGAATGCAGCAGCAAGTAAGAAATACAGGAACAAAAGAACTAACAGTAGGATCATGCCAAAAGTGTTAATCGCATAGTGATTGAGCTGTATGAAGAATGTTAGGATTGTTATAACGAGGTGAATGGTCCGCGACAACCGCGGGCGACAGATCGATTACACCAAAGCGTTCCTACTGCCTGTCTCCCGAAGTTTGAGCCTCAGAAAGTATATTTCAATCGAATTAAAATTCGAATTAAGTAAGTCGTGTATAGTGAATCGTATCTCTAGCCAATAGCTATGTACAACCACTGGCTTTCTTCACTATTCTACTCTGCAAATATGATGTTTTTAATATCCTTTTGTCATTTTTTACTGTAGACTACATATTGTATGGTCCACAAGTCTTTAATATTTTATATCCATGGTAAACAACCGTAGTCCTCGCTTTCTTGAAATTTTTTGCGTCTATACTCGGCGAGCTTGCAGCCAACTGTCTGGTAAAGTATGCTGCGACTGGAGTCGAGCGTCATCAAAACTCTGTGCTGCAAGGGCGTTCAGTATAAACGTAGCTATCCATCGTATTTGATACCTTTTATCTGTCACAGTCAAAGGCCAATTCTCGTTTTTTTCAGAGTTCAGCAGTGAGCTCATCTTTCAGAGTTCAGCAGCGAGCAGCGGACGGGATGGGCAACCATACCGGTAAGCCCGCTCAAGAACCACGGGGAGTGGTCAATTCGAAATCGCATGAAGCATTTCTGCACATCGAAGGGTCAACAATGCAACGATCCATCAGCGCCTTACCATCGCTGGAAACATCCAGAAAAGGTGAAGCCTTTTACAAGCTTTTTCCACAACTTCTTCCAGGTCCGCCACTTCCCAACAATGAGCTCTATCAGCTTTGACTTTATTGTGCTGGGGTAGAAAAATAATTTCATAGGGGCTTTACAGAGATACATCATGATATGGCGGCAGTATGCATATCCCCGCGATGCGATTAGCAATGAGGGGATTCTCTGGAAGCTCTTTAATACAGAGGAGACACGATAAATAAGAGAGCATTGGGATTAGCCGTGTGGTTTAGAGGAGGGAAAATCAAAGGGTAAAAGATTGAAAATGTCAATGAAAACAGTGTAGCAGTGACTCTTGAAAGGGTTCACTTAGCCAGAATAATTTGAGGCTTTGACGTTCTCGCCATTCTTCACTTTTTCCATCTACTCCACCTTTCATTATCTCAAAACTATATTCATCCACAATCCCAACCTGCTAAAGGGTATTTTGCTGGGTACCGCAAGGTGACATGAAGGGTTGGAATAACTTGAACTTAAACTTAGTCGTGAAAAAAGCCTTCACTGGTGGCTCACGTCTCCAAATGCCTCCGAATTAGTCAGCATGCAGCCTCAAACGAGCTGATCTATCAGATGAGCGTGTTTTTCTTGCAATTCCCGATTCCCCTAACCTAGCCTCAACACGGTTGCCTTTGTGAGATTTTGTCTTATTCAAAGTGGGGATGTTCCCTGTCTGCACTTCCCTTTTCGACCTCTAATACACGGACCACACCGAGGAGAATGTGTCGTTTAAGGTAGTATTGAGTCAAGTTATCCTGAACCGAGCTCAGTAACCCTATGACATACGTCTAGGCAACCGCTTAAATGCACAGTTCATGATGATTTTGGGTAACCCAGATTATGATGCAAAATGAAAGACAAGATCGAAAATAGTGCGATGAATGTGAAGTAACTGCGTGAATCGATGTTCCAAGGTGAAAAAAGCTTCGAAAAACCGTTAAAAAGGGGGCGGACGAGAATGAGACAGAAAAATGAAGAAGAGTGGGGCGTTTGGACATACTATACAATGTCTCACTGCGTACGTGTGGGTCCTGGTGCCAATAACAGACTATGTTAAGCAAAAATATATTCACCCATAAGCATAAGTTAACAAAGAAACCCTAGTTACAGCGAAAATAGCACACCTTTTTCAGCCTCTTGGTGTGATTAACACGTTGGCGACCATGCGTCCCGATGCCAGGACGCACGTTTTTGGCTCGCTGGGGTATTAATATCACTTATCAGGCGTTCCTATAATTTTTTCATGTTCTCATGTATCAGTTGAGCTCAAAGCCTTCTAGAGAATCTCGAACATTGCGGGCCAGGGATCATTCATTTCTAACTACAGATATAAGAGAAAATAAAGGGTAATGTAGGGACAATATAGAAGCGCGGTCTCCAATGGGTTAAATAGGCAGCAAAAAAGGTTAAATTGGCAGCAAAAAGAACAACAGGGAAAAAAGAATGGGAGAAAAGTACCGCCTCATCACTNNNNGACATGACATCGATCGAGGGGTGGGAAGTCCGGGCGATCCGGTAACGGGGCTCCCTCTATGCCCTAGCTGTTGAGTTTTGGGACTCGACAGCGTCCTTCCTGTAACCCTTGAGGGCCACTGGGTATTCCTAGGGGGAAAACTCAGAAACCTTTTTTATCGCGAACTGCGTGTGTCTTTAACAGGTAGATAAAGTAAAGCCTAAAGAATAGTCTCCGGGTTAATGATTCCCTTTTTGGGTGCGCAGACAAACTCGGCTTCCATTCAGAATCGCAGTGGCGGTTTGAATGTGTATGTGGCTTCTACAATGACTTGGAGAGGCCACATACTTGCCGAAGTGCAAGTCAGTGCTTCTGCCCTACACATCCTCCGCCCTCAACAGAGAGTTATGGTGAAAAATTTTAAGTGGAAACCAGTGGTGCACGTAAGCACCATATTGATTTTTGTCGTTTACTGCGCACTGTACAAGTCACCATCACCCACTTCTAGATAGGAGCAGAGGCTTCCATTCTTCCCTGTTATGCTCAACATGACAGCCATGAATACCAGACAAGGCGTACCTCTGTGTGAGCGCGTGTCCTTTGACGTCCATAGCTGTTGGGCTGTTCAGGCGACTATTTTTGGCCAAGCACGACGACATATGACACTCGCCGAACTAATTAGTTATGTATGTATAGGTAACAATTGCCGCGCCGAGCAGCCTTCGCGCAGTGACTCGTTCTCATCGGCTTCCGATCAACACTTTGACGATCCAGCTAGAGGTCTGTCTTGTTTTTCAACCGAAGTTTGGACTTTCGTTTTTCAATTTATTCAACACCGACAGGCCTCACTTGGCGAGCCAGATGAAGACAAGACCTGAGAAAGATGAAAGTATAAACCCCGCCGATGCTTATGCTTACTCTTTGCTCACTTCAAACCCTCCAACCGCCAATTCAGAAGAGGTGCCTTCTATCGTTGAGACACTCTCAGAAACAGCTCCAGAGACGATCAAGAGAAGCGCTCGTATTTCATTCAGAACATCCCTATACTTACTTTTCCATCTGTCGTCTCCTTCCCATTCACGTATGAATAGCCTTTAATTTGCACGGAGAAAATACCACATAGGAATCATTGAACGCATATTCCCAGATGCCATTCTCGTTTGGACGTCACGTAGGTCTATTGACTATTTGAGAAGGGTAAAATTTTCTGTACTACCATGGGCAACTGCCATGTCACAAATATCAGCCGGAGTCAAAAAATTCAACCTCAGGTTAACGAAATAGGGATGGACCTTGTTCAAGCTTTGTCTCCAGGCTATTCAGGCTTTGCCTTCTTTCTGACCAAACCACTTCCACTTTTCCAGATGTTTACAGTCTTCTTATAGATTAACGAAGTCAGAGCACGACCTAGACCACGATGGGAGACCATGAATGGCTTCCTTCCCATTAGCTTTTCCTCAGCTATAACATCATATTCGGCACTTTCGCGCCTAAGCCAGCCTTTCTTTCGTAGGGAACACGCTTTTCTTTGGGAAATGAAATTTCACCGAATTTCCCTGGTAGCCCTTTTTCGAAACCGTTTTCGTCGAATTTCCGTTTTGCACACTGCCCGTAGGAAGGAAAAGGATATGCGTCAGCACTACCGGCAATGGTCATGGCTTGTTAGTCAGCTGAGCGAATTTAACTATTTTCGGATTCATTCAGTAAAATCAAAAAACCAAAACCCGTATGTTCTTCCTGTTACATGCCTCCGAAACAGAACCTGACAATTTAGAAGCATGAATTCACGATAAAAGCCAGCTTGTGGAGGAAGTAGGCAAAAAAGCCGGCTCGAATTGTGCTTAGGCAGTGAGTTTATAAAGTTGGCTTGATCGTAACATTTATGCATTTTGCCGGTGAAGACGAACCTGGCCTTTTTCGGCCTTTTCGAGACTTTTATAAGGCTCATTAATAGTGGAGGGTAACTCATACTGTCTTCTATCTCCCACACTTCGAAAAGTATGGCATTCATTCTGCGAGGGGCTGCTACTGGGTGTCTTAGGTTTTTCTGAGTCCTAACGCACTATGGAGATCTATCAAAACCGCCTACGGCCAAAGTCGTTGGATAGCTTTTCTTTTGCTGTTTTTATGAGTTTCGAGACCCCCCAAACGAAAGCAGTAAACCTTATGCTGATACCAAAAAGAAAGGAGTCACATGGGAGCAAAACATGCATATTTATTTTCGTCTTGCAATTCCCTCAACCAGTAACTCACTTGGACGGCTGTGTCTGCTTTCTTCTTCTCCTCTCTGCTTTACTGAACTTCTTGGGAAATCCTTTACACATCCACGGAATTGTTTTGTTCAGCGATGCGACGTCATCTCCTATATGTGTGTACCTAGAAAATCTAATTCCGTCACAGATACGAAAAAACCCGCCTAGGAGGTGCCCTTCACGAAGCACGCTAACCTGAGGCAGTGCGATTTCATTCACGTTCGAAGCTATTCTTTTCTTCTTAAAAAAAGGTAAATTCTATTCTTCATCATCTTCCATGCTTCTGACGTTTCTTGAAAGATTCTGAATCTTAGTCGAGATCCGCTTGAATAAAATTCAATTAGCAAAGCCCTCACTTGGAAGCGCAAAGCAGGTCTGCTCGTAGAACTATGCTTACGTCACCAGCTGACCGTAAATACGTGCAAACCCATTCACGCCATCCGTGTATTGCAAAAATAGAGGGAAGATCTTCAAAAAAAATGCACCTTATTACTTTGCTAGAGGCATCTTAGACTAATTAATAAAACCCATATTTTATTGCTTACAGACGAAAATTTAGATATTCTTTTTTTTTGAAATATTTTGTCTATTGCTGTCGACCCTGTTTATTATGCCTCTGACGGTTGTGCCTTCTCTATAGCATGAGGAATGAAAGTGGTGGCTCACTGGCTGCTTTTATAGTCCACGATTTGGCCCGGACTGATCGCGCGACCGGTCGCGGGCCAAATCGTGGACTATGAAAGCAGCCGGTGACGTGGGAGCCGGATAATAATTGAACGGGGTGCTGATACTGCGAGCCGCATGGGTTTTTGAATCGTCTCGTGAAAGTGATCAAATAATAGTCAATGTATGGTGCATATTGAGGCAAATGATGAGAAACCCAGACCAAATAGCTTTCGTATTTGTTAATCGGTCCTAAACTCATATAAAGATCCACATGATTCTGGACGGTAACTGGATATATGACCCAACCCGGGAGAATTGATATGAAAATCGATTTTTTTTTATTCTTTGCTTTGTGCTCTATAAAAAGGTCTGTCCGTGAAAATGTTCACAACCTCGTCTCACATGTGCGATAGGCATGGGTTAGAACTGCACTCAAAACCCATTCCAGCCTGGTAACATTCTTGAACTGAAGTATCGCTTCTACCCTCTGTTTTTTATTAGATTGAGATAATATTGCCGTAATCTATTAGCTGGCCCTGGTGCCGATGGCAGTACTCAATCTTTCGTCCTATACATGATTAAGCACTAAGGGCTTTACAGGCAGGATTTGGAGAATTTGAGTGGGATCTTCGTACCTCTATATCCACCATAATCCGATAGCGATAGGTTTGCAACTCACCGAATGGAAAAAAGAAAAAATTGCATCGTTTGCTTGTCCCAACATATCCTGTCCAATATTGAATTTAGCCGCACCCGTTTCATGAAATTGTAATCCTGAGAGCGAGGCTTTAAAAGGCATAAACTCCTCTTATACCTTCTCACCCATTTTTCGAACCCTACATTCGCTAAACAGACCTGCGCTGTACCTAATTGTATGTACGAAGCTAAAACTCTCTCAGTGGTAGCCTCAATAGCTTCTACTTCATCTTTACGGCCCCGATTTTCTGGGAATATTTGGCCTAGGATTTATTTGAATCAAAATAAGTCAGATTCTTTTCACTGCTAGCTGGATCGAACTACCCAAAGCTATATAGCTCTGTTCATCTTTCTATACTTGCCGTACAATGAACAACCTCCGACAGTGGCATACCGTAGTCTTACCGGTTTTTTATACATGGGAAGAGGTTCGAAAAATGAATAAATCGAGTCACGCAGATTCTCTACAGAGACAACCGCAAGCTTTCTACAGATATCACGGTCACTGGCTGATTTCAGGGACTCACAGATGAAAGAGAGGAAGCTTTTACGCAAATCCTCCCTCACTTCATTGCTGGTCGCTCACGGGAGACGGGCAGTAGGAACGGTTTTGTGTAATCGATCCGCCGCACGCGGCTGTCGCGGACCATTTGCCTCAATATGACATTTCTAGCGTTCTTCATGCAGCTCATCGTCATGCCATTATTACTTTAAGCATGATTCTGCTGTTATTACTTTTGTTCCTGTATTTCTTACTTGCTGCTGCATTTTGCTGAACTTCATCGCGAGCGGCGTCTCTCTCGCCACGACGCGACAATTTCGTTCCTTCTGCATCACATCTGTCGCTCGCTTCTCTTAACGATGCATTTCTTATCAGTGTTGCCATTTTTCCACCAGAATACCGTACTATTCCGACCTCGTGGTCGTCCTCTGTATGGAATTCTCTTCCATCAGGTGTATGCAAATCATCGCGTTTAGAACAGGATATCTTGGAAGGCAACGGGGACCGGCATTGTAACAACATCAACACATTTACAATGCATATCGTGCTGCTAAAAACATGCATCCCACAAGTGGGCTTGAGAGGCTCGTGTAACGAAATGCTCAGGATATGTTCTACCGGCCACTAGAGGCTGCCAGCTACTGAATTAGCTCCTTCCACGAACTTGACACAATGATTCTTGCCTAGACCATTTTGAGCCTGCATTAAATTGGGTAACCGTTTTGGAGTCTATACGAATGTGTCCTTAGGTCCGAAAAATAGCTAGAATTGCTGCATTATAAATTACTTCTTCATTACGCAAGTGGGTCTTCACCATATTCAGTCTTCTTCTGAATTGTTTGTTGCGCGATTTGCCTGGGAATATGGAAGCTCTGTTGTCAACAACTTGTGCTCTATGAATACTAAATGGACACAGTCACATACGATTCCTTATAAGCAAATTGAATGTTTTACGCTTTCTTACTACACTATTCTCTAGCGCTGAATGTTCCGTTTAACCACTGGCCTCGACTCGGTTCATGCCAGTTTTTCCACAACCACATTGAACTCATTCCTCCGAAATGAAGTCAACACATAGCAGGAGGAGAGGTCAGGCGCAGCGAAATCGCTGCCATACCTGGCCTTAGTGAGTGTAATGAATTTTCGTTAAAACTAGGACTCCAAGCCTTCAACAACTATCGCCTAGGCTGTATTGGAAAACTCACTTGAAATAACTCCTCCATCAAAAGCTCTGATCACTTCCCAGTTTAGAATTTCGTATTTAATCTCTGCCTCTGAAGGATTCCTCTTTTCTGGACTTGCTACGACATTAGCAAGGCCTTTTTCGTGATCGCGCCATGCACCCACCTCCTCTCCGGCCGATTGAGCACCTTCTCGACGAATTATATACAAGCACCAGCTCTAGGGTCTTACTTCCTGAAACTAGCACCATATCAGGGCTCGGTATTCGAATCATTTCAGCTACCATGAAGTTACCTTCTCCGGCAGAAAGGCTTTCTGTTATGACATAGCCCCATCAGTTTGTATTACCATTGTCCCAAGGAATAAAAGCTGCAGAAACTCGTCCAAATCTTATTCCTGCGATCATTATTGTTATCGGAGTCGCTCTTTTGGAATAGAAACGTCAACAAGGATGAGCTATAGAATCTGAGCCCAAGTTGACCAAACTTTAAACAATTCCAAATCGTCCCAGCGGATTGCAACTAAAATGTCACTTTTGCAAAACAATCGATTCAAATCTAATAAAAAATGTATTTTCGTTAAGAAAACTGCATTTCTAACTCGATTTGTATGTGATACGTCCTTTGATGTTACCACGTCAACTGCATCGTTTTCTAGACGAGTCTAAAGAGAACTCGGCTGAAGTCCCATCGGCTTCACGAAGTCGTTCATCAAGCTTTGCAGAAGCTGCAACGCCAAGAAGCCAGTGAGTTCTTCCCATTGAGCCCTTCTTCGATTAACTCCTCTCCTCTAATCGAACCACTTTATGTGCAGGCTTTCCGTCTGCCGAACTCTCAGTTCTGGACTGCATAGTGACGAAAAAATGCACAAAGAAACATCGACTTCTCCACTCCCACAAAAATCTTCGTCCATTGTGCACTTGGCCGAAAAAACGGAAAAAGGTAGGAATTGCTGTGCACTTTTTTGTGCACTGACTTATTATGGAAAAAACTGCTTCCATTATTTCTGAACTAACAGAAATTACAGAGATTTTGTAAGATTCGCATGAAAAGTGGTNGAGCTTTCATCACTAAAATTTATAAAAAATCGGATTTAATGGTAATTCAAAATTTGGAGTTCGGAGCGAGTTAGCGCAACTCTGACGAGCTGTACTGCCTGCATGTGCATGTGTGGATGGAGTCATTGACTCCACTACGAATGAGTTTGGAATTGTTCCATAAGGGAATCCGCTTGAATGCAAGATCGAATACCCAGTCACATCCATCTCCTTTCACACTTTTTTCCCTCTTCTCCTCCGGTTTCCAATTTCCCAAACATCTAACCCTTTTTCAGCTCACCCCTCCATTCGACCTAACCCACACAGCTTTTCAGTGGTAAAAAGCTCGTCGACAAAAAGCTCAAAGAACGGAGTGTCACCACTGAGAACTCAGCTCTCCAAAGAGAGACCTACTTCAAGCAGCTCTAGTGGTTAGTCCGCTACTGTAATCGTAACATGGACGTTGATTCGACTTCTATCCTATCCTTGAAGTGTGCTTCTTGTAATAAAACCCGTGAGAAAGATAGTTTTGGCCTTCCTGCAACTACCGTAATGAGTTTTTAGCCATAGCGAGTTCCGCTCCGCTCGTTTCATCGTCTCTCTGTCTTACTCCTGCTCAAATACTGCTCATTCGAAGAACCTGGACACATGCACGGAATCAAGGCGCTCTTGAGCCAGCAATTAGCATATTCAGGCACGTTTCCTTCTGTTATTATCAATATATTTATCGTTATGATTTTCATTTGCAGGAATTCATTTTTCAAAAACCCAGAGATTCGTTCAATGATGATGCACGGAACGAAGAATGCGGGACATGAACGATTGAAGGTAAAAAGTTGGTTCAATTGTTGCGGACCAGTCAATTTACGGAACGAGACGAGACAACATCCCCAGGGACAAAATAGCCTCGGCGCTCGCAAGTATTTATTTCGAGACCTACGTCATCGAGTTGTCGAAAAATTCGTCCACTTTTGTTGTCATTTCATGGGTGGCTATACCTACAGGGGATCCAGAATACGGTATAAGCGTTTTTAAGCCGACCTCAAAACAGAATGGAAGGCATCAAGAGCTCAAACGATCAAACAAATCACCATTCGTTTGGATGACGGGCCATTGTCACTACATCACCCCAACCACCCCAGCGTATGAGTGTAAATTGAGGGCTGACTAAAAACTATTGCACCCAAGCACATTAAACTATTATAATGCGGGAAAGATTGAATTTAGGGAGTTTTGGAAGAATTTGAATTTTTTACAATTCCAAAAACTCAAAAAGTCGCGGAAATGTTCTGAAAGCTTTCAGAGACACGCCCAGATCTTCACCACTATCATGGATGAACTGATAGCGAATCTCGACAATCCCACAGCAACGAGTCCTTCGTTACGAGAATCCGGAGAAAAACATGTTTTCCAGACCAGAGATCAATGTAAGTTCCCAACAGCCGCAAGGACGGCAGCCTTATGTGTACCAGTTGATTCCACTTTTTTTTCTCATATCTTTTTATGAAGACCTCTCGTAGACCTCGAAGACCTTTTTGAAAGCCAATTCGTTGTGCGAAGAAGAACTACTATACCATCGGCTTTACATAATTGAGATCTGTTGTCTAAGTTGTTTTCAGAAAAAGCGGAGTTTACACACAATCTCGGACCTTTCTTCACACCTTTAGAAATAGATTTCGATTCGACAGAAAGCCTCTGCGATATTCGGAATTCCCAAAAGAAAAGCACCTAAAACGGCTCGAAAAAGTCAGGAGCTAGAAAGCATGGTCAAAACACTCCATAGATAGAAAGAGTTTAAATAAAAAACAAAACTTGGAGAATGAATATTTCGCTTCACTCCCATTACGCAAAAAATTCCAGAAACTCCCAGCTGGGGCTTTCGTTCATTTGTAGAGCTTTCCCTCAATCTCAATCATTTTGTAATCGAACGTGATGTCAGATGTGATTAACACCGTATGAGACCTTGTGAACACACTAAGAGGCCGAATGATCCTTTAGATTCTCTTTGGAAAATGTCAACTTTTACAGATGGGTGCCCATTTCGCGCTACACTACTTGATCAATTTGCATCAGCCATGATCGAGCGGACACTGGAGTGGGGCGAGAAAAAGGACAGAACTGAAGTGAGCGAATTCAACTTTGACTTTTATTCGGGCTGGTCAGAATAGGTCAGAACTCTAGATGCCCAATATACTGAAGACACCCCCTCCCAGAGAACTTTTCAGTAGAAGTTAAGTAACTAGCAAAACTCATCCGAAAACCTTTCGCCATTCACGAGACTGTTTTGAACATGAGAATAACAGTGAGGGGAAAATCTCGAAGATCTTCAGCTATTGGGTACTAACAAAAGGGATATTCCCGTAGGTTTAGCTTAGTTCACCTGCACTTCTCCAGTTATTTATCTAACAGCACATTTGAGATATCAGGGTAAGGGCTATCGTTGTTCAACAGAACCTTTATGGTTGAAGCATTGAGGAGAATAGTCCATTGGTATATAATGTAACCAGTTGGGTCGCCCGGCTTAGGCCGGGCCTCATTCCTTACTTTTACCAAGTAGTTACAAAGGGTAGTTAGGAGAGAGGGCATCGCTTTTACCCAGCACTCAGGGCCAGAGAGCCGACCTG
>UZAF01016862.1:5780-21779 GCA_900617895.1 Haemonchus placei
AAATGTTGATCCAATTCATGAAAATCTTGATTTTTCATTTAACGGAAATCTTACAGAAATCCTGCGTTGATTTTGGCTGCTCATGTTTCCTTCCAGTTTTTAATTTTTCGTCCGCAGCCAGGATGGAGAAACAGGGTGCTAACGGAGTTCAATGACCGACCAATCATCGACGCCGGCGCTGAAAGATAGCGTTCAGGGCCGCACGAGCCGTGAGTCGTGAGGGCGCGTGATACCAGTGTTGTCAACACGTGGCCAGAAACGCCGTCACTCGGTCGGTCGTCGTTTACGTCGTTGAACTTTGAAAGATCCCATTTGGCCGTGAGGTAACATATTGTACTAGCCCCTAATGGAAACAGTGTCAATGGAGCCAGCATCATTCCTCCATACCTTCGAAGGCGGAACTTCTCCCCGATATCCCACGGCCAGCGACAGCGGTTCCGCAATGGTTGCCGTATCCTTGCGCTGGGAATTCAAATCTTTTCCTTCATGGAGCACGATCGAGTGCGGCGAAGAGCGACATACCATTCTGGAAGAAAACACCAGACCACTCCTCCGCTTTAAATGTGTGCACACTTTTGAATGAGATTAGCTGACATGACGACCATTAAGTGAAGGTTCAGTACAGGAAAATAGTGTTGGCGCTAAGACACTGCGCACAGTTTCTCCTACCCACACCCGGATGACTGTAAACCAAGTTCGCATTGGATTGCAATAGCTGTCCCATGAAGCCGCAATACAAAAGTAATTCGAAAGGAAACTTTCCAAATTTTTTATGCACCATTTTTAAGGCTCAAGCTATGTTGAACCATATAACATGAAGTATTGAAAGTGATCGCATTTATTACCAACGACTGGCTGCTTTCACAGTCCGCGAGCGCGCGAGCCGGCCGGGGGACTACTCTTCCGGCGATATCAACCAAAATTCAGTTGTAAACAAGGGGAAAGCCCCGTCGCTCGCTCGCGGGCCGAACCGTGGAATGAAAGCAGCCATTCTCCCGCGTGCACCGCGTTTTCATCACTTCAGAAACAGCGAATTTTATGAAGCCTCTAACTACCTACCTCATATACGAGTTAGAGGGATTTTAGCGTCCCGTGAATGTGTGACACCGTAACTCCCTAGTACCCCACCGCTCGCGCTCGAGGGCTTCACTCGGGGTACCTTTCCTTTGCGTCATAATGTGACGGGTGTTTTGGAGGCGCTTTAGCGTGTGTTTGGGTTACTGAGTCACACATTCACGGGACGATTAAATCCGTCTTGTCATATACGATACAAGGAAAAAGGAAGCAATTGCGTACCAAGACCGCGTAAGCAATCGCAGGGTGACATAT
This sequence comes from Haemonchus placei, assembly GCA_900617895.1. Taxonomy (NCBI): domain Eukaryota; kingdom Metazoa; phylum Nematoda; class Chromadorea; order Rhabditida; family Trichostrongylidae; genus Haemonchus; species Haemonchus placei. Next base: position 7,110 of record UZAF01016862.1, read on the forward strand.
ACGGGACACAGGACAGAGAATCCGTATTTACAAACAGCATCTAGAAAAAGCGATTACCAACTAATTTATGAAGGAAGGAAGAAAACGCGATCGCTTTTCTCGTGAGCAGTTCGGGAGAGTGCTAGGTTATGGGAAACAAGCACAAGACAACGGTCGCAGTCGTGAGATTCGTTATGGTGGATTTCCGCAACAAAAAAAAAACTGAAGTGACATGGTGAGCGAGAAAAGCAAAAAGTCCAACACACCTACGACCGATGACTAGGAGATGAGAATACAGAATTTGCAGCAGTTGCTGTACCACTAATCATAAAATGAAGTAAAGAGTGCCACTTTTGGTCGTGAAGTGAGAATATAGAGGCGCAACCCGTTCCAACAACCAGTTTTCCCTGCCTATCGATCACAAAAAATCATTGCACATGAAAGCATCTTGTTTCGAGGGATCTCGATATTTTTTCCAGTCTTTTTTTACTGAGTTACTGATCCAAGTACAGCTCTTATTCAAATTTTTCATTTCAACGAGATCATCTTGCCCACGTGTGTCGTGCTTACTGTGTCACACTCCCATGTGACGTTGAAATCCCTCCAATCAAGGCGTTTCCTGGAAGCTCACCATCTTTCTTCCAGCATTCGAACACAAACTGTGAAACTTACTGTTTTAACTCAATTCTTCAATAGCTCACAGCTTACTTTTCAAATACGAATATGGGTAACCATTTAGCAGCCTTTCTGAAATATCGTGCTCCCGTTGCGCATACGGTCCTATGAATAAACACGATCGCTCCCAAAGCCACTACGCGGCCTCCTTTCAGTAGCAATGTCCAAGTTTGGGATTCAAGCTTTCCTCCAAATTCAACCACCAGCTTCTTATAACTATTTGATGGTTCAAGAAAAGAAACGTTTATGAGAATTATAGCATTGTCCCAATCATTCAAAGGTCTGCATCCAGGAGAACATCTTTACCTTAATACGATGAAAAAATTAGTGCGATTCATGAGTATTTCCCACGCTTGGCACTTGTCAGTTAATATTACGTCATCTATTACCAATTAAGCTATGCATAGAACCAGTGAAGTATGCTTGTTGTAGCTTAGGAAGAATCAACTACGAGCAGAATGGAGCAGAAGAGGATTCACATAATGAGAGCACGGTATGAATCATTGCATTCCACCAGACTTTATCGACGGTGTAAAAACATCGACTCCAAATACAAAAAAAAANAAAAAAAAACAGAAGATGCAGATTATGAGGAGAATTGTGAATTAACGGACAACATAAGACTATGGTCTAGTAACTGTAGAAGACAAAACACACACTAGCAGAAGAACAAATAGAAGATAGATATTATGAGAGTAGATCTGAATCGATGAACTTCACCAAAATGACGATGTGACGATGAATAGAAAACGTTTAGTAGAGATGCTGTGGAAACTGTCTAGTTATCTCAAAATCAAACCCTTACGTGGCTACTTGAACTTTCACTGTGTTCCCTAACAGCAAAATGTTAGAGCGCACAGAAAACTACTTTGGCGGCAATCACTGGAGGAGGTGACAAAGACTTCATTGGTTAGACAAACACAGCAGTTAAAGATCACGATAAATGGGAGGGCAACAGACGAGGGTACAATTAAAGGGACCGTGTTCATGTAGTCCGCAGGCCTAATCAAGCTGATGACGTGGTTTGCAATTCGAGCACGTTATACTACGCTACTTATCTATGGTGAGTCTCTTCTGGTCTATCTCGCTTTTTCTAGTTTTTGCGCAGAACTACATAACATTTCAAAAGGGTTTCGAAGGTAGTTCAATATAACTCTGTTTTCGACGTCTCATTGAACTTCGATTGCTTGCTTCAGTTCAAATGCATAGGCCTCAGTAATTGTCAGTTGGAAATAGCTTCTTTGTTTCGTCAAAAGGGTAATCTCATTGTCAGTTCGAAAGAACATGGGTTATGCTCGGTTGTTTTTTCGAGCTGTAATTACTGTTATAAATCCCTTTTTTCCAAATCAGGTTGCGCACCATTCCATGGGTTTTTAACAGCCCTGCAAAAAGTATATCCGGCTCCAGCCGAATTTCGTTTCCTTGGCTTGCCAAGTGGAAGGTTGAGGTAACAAAAACTAGTCAATCGGAATCAACTGATTCTCCCACGTGCTGGAGTATTGAGTAGACAAGACTGGCATCACTTCATTTATTTTTCACTGGATAGCCTATAAAATAAGTTAATGACGTGACTTTGTCTTTATTCGTGAGTTCCGTCATTTCCAAAGCATCTCCGGTGAGAACCTTGTGGACTGTTGTCATGGAGCGGAAAACCTCCAAACACACTTAGAAAAGATTTCAATAGTTATTTTGTCCCTCATTTGGTTGCTCAGGAGAATAAGGGTGATTAAAATTGCTTCTATCGTAGGAAAAAATAGGAGTTCTGTGTTTTATCACCGATTGCTGGGGAGGTCAATTATAAAGGCCAAGCATTGTTAACTGAGCATGAAAAACGGATCAAGCGTCTTAATATGAAAGTGTAGCTATTGTGGGTTTTCGGGCTTTAAATCAGTAAGAAATTGGAAACTTATACAACTATATTTTTCTTGCTTTAGACTCTTTTCAAGAGTTACATGGGGTGATAGCTTTTTATTTTTTGAGCTTCTAGACAGGTCACCAATAGGTTCTGAGTACAATTTTATGCTTATGACATGTAATTAGATACTCCCCGATTCAGCTGTATTCATCTATTTTTCTGACATTGGTTGCCTTAAATAAAGCTGGATTCCTCGTGAGTGGGCCGACAAGTGGGCTCCAGTGATCCAATGAAAATTTTATTTACTCACTAGTGAATTATGTCGGTCGCAGTGGCCCTTCAAGATGAGATGAATAACGCCAAATGTGTCTTTAAACGGTGATCCAGAACTTTTTATATTCAAAACTCAAAACTATCGTTCAAAACTTGCGAAATAATCATGAGAACAAAGTTTAGGGTAGTTTCCTCGTATAGTATTGGATTCCATCGGACATAAGAGGAGGTTAGCTCAAGTGTGACCGACGTAAATCAAGGTGTGGTTGATGGGATGATAGCCTGGCAGACGCGGTGGGGTTTGCATTCTTCTTATTGAACTCGGTCTGTTTTTTTTTAGTAAGCTGTATCCTTTGATCATCTGCATCCCTGTCCACCCCAAGAAACATCATGAGCGGATTCCCTATTGTTCCTTTAGGTGAGCGAGGGCTGCGAATCAAATGGACACAAAGCTGCCTTCCGTACGCTCGATGTTAAAGAATGCAGATTCAATGAAGTACTAAATCGCATCTATGGGAGCTAACAGAGTTCAACGACGTGCATTGTTTCAGCGACCAACAACCTACCACGTTGCTGGCCACGTGTTGACAACGCAGAACAGATTGCGTTCAGGCCGCGTTAGCGGTATCCACCGGACCAGCGTTGTAAACACGTGCCCAGCAACNCTGAGAGCACCCTATGAGCCGCCTGTTTACCAGCTGCGCCATCGTTTTCACACCGTACTCAGTGACTTGGCATGTTTATATTTACGACGGAATGTTTCCATCGAACACAAGCACGTCACGAGAAGTAGTACTTGCATACTTACATAACCCATGCAGAAGTGGTTTCGTGGATTTTCAGGGTAATTTGAAGTAAGCGTTACCGACCAATGGTGATATGAATCTCATCTAAAGGGCCAGCGATCCAAAATCCCTTCTTATGAGACTGTTCGTGTATTCCACAATTTTTTTCTCGCATTCCATTCGTAAGTTCCTTCCTTTTTCAGATTGCTTCCCTAGCTCTGCTCTTTCCTCACGAAGTCTATCCCTTGACCTATGGCTTTTCGCGGTACGAGAGGAGGTCTTGTTTCACCTTGTTCTCTCATTTACGAGATAATGATGATTATTCACCGATTAAGGTCCTAGTACCAGTAACACATATGATGGCAGTTATCTAGAGCGGCACAACGACAGTTTAGTTGATGAATTATCGACCAAGGTTGCAGCGTTAAAGAAGGTAACTTTCTTTAGTACTATTCTTCTTTCCCTTTAATCGCATCTGATCGTCGTCGTTCTCTGGCTGATTCAACCAGGAAGCTTTCGTTAGGATGTTCCAAATTCCTCTGAATTGTTGTGTGAGAACTGAGAAAATTATTTGCTCTACTTAATATCACACTCACTTCACATCACTACCTCCTCTTTTACCTACACATCTGCAAGTGTCATAACACCGATAAATCAAGAGAAATTCCATGTTCATGGTTGTTCAGGGAGCTAAATATCACATCACAACACTGTTTTCAACATGGTCAAAAACTTCTTTAGTTGGCAGGAGCCCACTAACAAGGGAAATCACGCCTAACCTCCGTCCTTATCTCCTTCGAAAGATCAATTTTATGTTTTTGGATGGATTTCAGGTGACGATATCGATTGGAGAAGATGTTAGAGAACAGAACCGCTTGTTGAACAGCATGGACGATGATTTTGACTCTTCGAAAGGATTACTGACGTCAACGATGAAGCGCCTTGGTATTGTTAGTAGGGCTGGAGGTCGGTTCACATTTTCATTCCGCTTTTTCAACACCTGCTTTTTATTTGACTCTTCCCTATAAAATTGTTATTGGTTTCTGTTAAACGGAGGGGACAGTCTCCGTCATTTTAGCAGTTGTTAACGCCAATAGAATTTTTGACCAGCACTTAATTTAGCATAAATTAGGTCAACTCATGATGTGGCTGAACTTGTAATCTCGTTAGACATAAGACAAGTTATAGGTGGATAACTGTGGAGTTGTTAGGAAAAAAANAAAAAAATAAAAATAAAAAAGGAAGCTGTTAGACGAACCAGACAGCAACAGGAGTTATAACCAACGATTTGGCTTGTTCAATGCATCCTGTGGACGCATCAGAGGCTATACCGGTGCTCCAAAGCTCGTTAGGTTCTTTGATCCCCTCCCTTCTAGTCATGCGGTTGTCGGGAGATGAAGGAATCCTACTTTCTTGATCACATTGACTGAGCTCTTTCGAAGAATGAAGGCCAAACTTTGCTAATTTCTACTTGCCCACTTATTTTTTATTTTTCAGGCAAAAATCTGATGTGTTACCTGGTGTTGTTCGCTCTATTCGTCTTCTTCGTAATATATTACCTGGCCAGGTAGACTGACTGTAAATACTTCGGCACATAAGTCACCACGTAACGATATTCCGAGGGCTTTGTTTTAGAATAATCTATGAAAAATTTCTGTATTTACATTCACTTTTTACGGTTTCGGAAATTTCACTGACGATTATAATTCCATTGTTAACCGAAGACGGTGATGGTAAACCTGACGAACTATAAAGAATTCTACTATCTTTTCCCTGTTAGGTGACAGTAGTGCGAGTTCACGATGCGCAACTTTGTAGTGAAATTTGAATGTGGAAAAGAATTTATCTTCTCATCGTTCGCTACACTGTATAACATTCTTTCGTTTCTTTATTTTGACATAAGAGGCCCCTTATTTGATAACCGATAACACGGAACAGGCGAGCATCGTTCGGCTATCAGATAGCGTATGCAACAAGATGAGGAGTTTGTAGTCTTGTTCATGTGTTGCTGAACGTTTCGCTTGTCTCTTTACAGTTTTCCACTCAGGTCTAGGCTCGGCCTTGAATTAAAAACCATTTACGGATTCTGAGAGTTATAGCTGGACATGCACACAATATATTTAGGACCTGATTATAGTTATAAAGGTTAGACTGACGAGTTTACACGAAGAGTGGGGGAGAGGGGTGAAGCCGGAAAAGTGTACCAGGTACAAAGCCTGCCGGCCTGAAGAGCCTCTTCCAAATCGTCTCCAAACTCTCCACTCTTTTCCAGTCGTCGCTTGCCATGTCATCACGGAAGTGGGTGAGCGTCGTCAGCGAACTTAGCTGATTCATCTTCTGATCGGCGCTGGTCCCGTGGCTGTGAGCGTAAGCTCTAACACTTTTGAGAATGAAATGCAAAGCAATATGTTCACTCTTTTGTTTATTGGACAATTCAAGAAATAAGCCTCAAAATCCACTTGGATACATGAATCGAATTTGCATGTGGGGGTGCAACTGTGATGAACAACTGTTATTGTCTGCAGACCTTGGGTGCCACAAACAAATACCAAGCTGCACCTGCCCCAACCATTTGCCCGTCTGCGGGTACCGGCTCGGGCACATAAGGGGCAACATACTCGGTGACTTACTACTGTGCGGCATGCCCGAGATATTTTTTGCGATGCATCGTATATGTGAATGGTAGGATTATATGTATAGGCTTGCACGTTAAACGCCTCGAGAGGGGAGGCAGGAACATTCAAAGGATGAGATTTCAACTGTCAAAAACTTTCATAATGTTCATTTTGAGTTGCCTTTTGTTTGAGAAGAGCGATGGTGGACCAGAAAATTAATAGAATAATCAACAAATCGAGTAATAATCGACATCGTTCATCCATTGAGGCCATTGACCTATACGATTCTGTTTTATCAAGAGCTTAAAGATTTTGACGAGAAAGGCATGCTATGAGGGTTGGTAGTTAGGAAAGGGCTAGTATCTTATGCAGCTACGTTCTTGCGGCATGCCGTTGCTCCCTAACATCGTTCATGGGTTTCCTTCACTTAACGCTAAGAATGATTCAGCTGTGCTATCGCTGTATCTATTGTTATCGCTTGTTCGTAAAATTTGTGTTTGTTCGTGCCCATTTGCTCATAATATAGTTTTGAGAGATTAAAGAAAAAAGTGGGACTTTATGGCGGTAGCATGAATATGTAACCTCACTATGCTCTCTTATAAATTGGAGGCATGGGAGGACCCGATGGAAGGCGCCCTAGATCTACTGAATACATATCTAGGCTTGAAGTAATGTTTCCACTTAAGACTTGGAAGGTGCATTGTATTCATTATAATTTTGATGAAACCCCTGTGGTCTGCTTCGGAGGCACTTCCAAAGTGGTGCGTGTCCACATGGCTTCATTTTTCAAACAAGTCATTCGATAACCAGATACCGTAGGTGCAAGCGCCTTTGATATGAAAACCAAGCCTGGAAGGTTACNGCCTGCCTGCTACTCCAAATACTCTCTTGCGTGGGATCTCATGCGAAGCCCACATTAACGGAACGTGGTGTCAAGTGACTTGTGACCAGCCAAAGCGGGTTCGAGCTCCTTCAAGCCGGCATCGAGATGTTTAAATAGTTACTGTTACGTAGATTATATCGTATGTAAACGGAGGAGCTGGGTATTGATTGATACCACCTCATGGAAGCCACATCCTAGGACGGGAACTGCGACGAGGCCAAGAGGCGAATGTGGCTGCTTTCAGACTTCAACGACCGACAGACCGACCCACCGACCGATTGTTGCCCCGATGGCCACGTGTTGACAACGCAGGAAACCGTTGAATCACACCCTAACGAGTCCGCGGCTTAAACACAATCTGATCAGCGTTGTCAGCACGCGGCCAGCGGCGCTCGGTCGTTGAAGTCTGAAAGTAGCCAAGACGCACACTTTGTGCGGTGCGCATAAACTTCGAGCACCGAAATCAAATTCCATAAAGTCTTGAAGGATTGAAAAACTAGTGTAAAATTAGTCAACAAGTTAAACATTACGTATTGGAGAAGTGACCTTCAAACGGGAAACCATTATGAAAGATAATGTATTGAAAAAACTTCCCTTTCGCGTACTTACAATTAGACCAAAGGCTTGAGCCTCAAACAAAGAAAAAAGAGTTAATTTATTCAATCTTAACCTCAAATAATAAATAGGAAAGTATTGAAATAGAGGAACTCGTCACATCACCCACATCATCAGAATTTCACAAAGAGTACTCAAGAAAAGTAAATAATCTAATACAAGGACAAATGAACTTCCCAAAAATATAGTGAGTACAAAAAATATTGAAAGTAGTACGTATCCCAACGAACTAGTATACAGAAGGATACCAGAAAAGAGACGATGATTGAATCACCTACATCACATGTGAAAAAAAAGGAAAAATTGAGGAAAAACAAGGGACGAAGGTGGAACATGCAGGTCGGTATGGTTGAAGCCCAAGAAACTCAAATTTGCGAAAACTCGTCGCATCACGTAGGTGGTAGTAGCGCCTTATTTACACCCATAGATCTATCCCCACTCTTTGAATTCCCTTGACAGTGTGCTTACAGAGTAGAGCGTTGTGCGTTGAGGATCGCATTTATATGTACCGACGATTCCCACACGCTTGTCGAGGCGCCTTTTGGATTGAAGCGCCACAGACGATGGCGCTTCTGGTTGAGGTGCGAGTTCAACACTTTGAAGATAGTCGATCTATTTTTCATAGAACTAGCTATTAGAGACAAAGTAGCTGGTGAAAATGTAGTTAGTGGAACCAACACAAAAAAAAACTTCGCCTCTCTACCGCTAAGTAAATAAGCCTGAGGCGACTCACAAGGGTGGCAATTTATAGACAAAACTTCAGTCTCGGACGAGACTCGAACCCGTACTTGTCCTTGGAAAGGACAAGTACGGGTTCGACCGTTCGCACCTTAATTGCTGGAGAACCACAGTTCCCAGATTCTCCAGACTGGATTCATCGAGGTGTATGCCGTTTGGCGCGACCCCTTCCATCGCGCCGCTAATTCGAGGTGGTTTCTGAGCTGGACAACTCTTCCAGGTGATTCAACCTACTGACCAGGGTATGGGTACATTCATGCGTCCGGAGATGGGCGAAACAAATGCTCGGCGAAATTCATGGCAATTCCGACGACTCTGCCCCCTATCATTGAGCCGCAGATTTGCATTAAAGAAGATTAATAGGATCAGCTGATACCATACAAATCTACTCTACTTTAAATTTGGGCCCCAAAGAGATGGGCGCTAAGGTCGTTCACATCACCACAAATTTAGCAATCCGATGTCTAGTAGTTGTGACGCTTCGATCGGGCGTATATCATCTGGATAGGCGGTAGGATGGCCCACTAGCATGGTCAGGAAAGTGAACCGCCTGGGTGAGTTGTCCAGCTCAGAAAACGCGTCGAATGGATGGCGCGACGGGCCGTGCCAAACGACCGCCTCCTGATTCATTCCGACATTCTTTCAACAGCCGCCCTGACAGTCTCTGCGTTAGAGCACGTTGTTGAAAACAAGTGAGAAAGCATTGAAAGCATGAAAAGCAAGGGCATACTATACGAGAACTAAGAAGTAATCAACGTTAGAATTAAGGAGGCGAAAAAAAAGGGGGCAGAGCATTTGAAACGCTCAAGAAAATTGTAAAAGCGGCATCAATCATTGAGCTCTGGGATACCGAAGGACACCTGCGGCAGCCCAACTTTTGGAAAGCATCGAGCGACGTCGCATTAAGCTTATATGGTTTCAAAAAGGGTGCTGAGAAATGAGAGCGCCTACTCAGTTCCGGTTACGCAACGGTAATATATACCGGGTCAGTATGTGCGGTATTTGCGGCTGTTGCTCTCACCTCTGCAACTGAGTAACCGCGCAATGTGATTACAACGGAGGAGGATCCTGTCGCGATTTCCGATAGCCAGTTGACGCGAGGAGGTGAACGAGCTTAGGTGAAATGACCGGCAACAGCACTTTCCGACCTGCGCCATGGACCAGATTTGAATTGAATAGTAAAGAAAACCGCGTCAATCACATTCGATTCTTTCACAGAGTATTCTTCGGAGGTTGAGGTAATACTATATTATAAAAGAATTCAGGATTCCAGAATGTGGGCGGTTTCCATCCACACCAACCCTTGCTCAGCACCACTTTGAGATCCTCTGAACCCGTGTAGTGTGGATCGAGTACCAGGAAGGCGCAGTCACCGGAATTTTCGTCGAAGTCCACACCGAGAATGGTATGGGCCAGCTGCCCTCCACCTGAATACAAAAACGTTGAAAGGTTCTCTCTCCTGGCTCTTCGATAGGAAAATGGAAAACCTGAATGAAAAACGTGTGAAAACACCACAAATAAAGAAATGAGAGAGAAATGCTAGAAAACGCGTGAGAACTCCGTACAAGTTCAGCATCATACTACTTTGAGGAAGAAAACGTGAGCAGTTACTAGGCAAATAAACTTAGATATGATGATCATTCCGTTTCGTGACCACCTGCGTTACGCAGTTAACCGTTCCTTTCAATAACTCTGAAGAATTTGTCTGTCGGAATTACCAACCCGCTAGGGTTGCATCGACCAGAGACACAGTGTCCACGAATTTTCATTTCGCATCAGGATGTATGTCGCTATATATCCCTAAGTATCCAAGACAGTGCATAAACTTAGAAGCATTTCACTAACCTATCATCACAGGGGTACCAACTGTTTGGAAGTGTAGTGCCAATTCGCGCGCTCTTTCAGCAACTTCGGCCCCAGAATTGGTAACGATGAAGCGTGATTCGATTCCTGGAAAGTCAGGGTTTAAGAAAATATGCTGCAAACCGTAGATTTTATTAAAAACTCAAACCTACCAAGCAGGTGATCAAGAGCAAAGCCTATCTCTGTGCTGCCTATCCACTGTCGACTGCCCACAAACCTTTCTTCCTTGTCACCGATGTCCACCAAGCACTATAAATATGGAGTTTTTAATGCTGATTTCCATGCAGCGGTAAAGAATACAAAGAGATAATCAAAAAACCCTCGTGGTTCTGAACAAAGAAAGAAAGTCATGGTCAATCCTTTTTATTATATTTCAGCATTATTAGGCATTCTAAGACGATTTCTTGCTGGTAAATACTTGTGTTCCAAAAATAAGAGGATTCACGGTCGTTTAAAAAGATCCACAAGTGGTGTAAAGCGTAGTCTCCGACTACTTAGAAGATATGTGAAATACCGCAATAGCGACTACAGAGCGACCACCATTTTTTTTATCTTTCAAAATTTTCTACAATACTGACGACATTGTTTATAGCACAAAAACTGTTTCCTTGAAAAACGAGACGTGTGGTTACATGTTCCGTTCTATAATTCGCCGCCTGTAAGCATCTGGGTGTCTCCGATATGCGCGGTACTATTCTCGGCGTACTGGCTGCTTTCATAGCCCACCGGGGGACTACTCGGCCTGTGGTATCGTTCATGTGGTATCGTTCAAGATTCAGTTGTAAAAAGTGGCAAACGCCGCCCTCAGCCGGCGCGCGAACGCACGCTCGCGGGCCGGCTGGCGGACTATAAAAGCAGCCACTAACGCCTCATTTAAATGGTGCAGGTTTGACAAGACTGTCATTGCATGATCCCTTTTTGGTGTGTTAACCGACCAAACCGATTTCGGAGCCATCATTGCGTCCCGTCTTACTGTAAGCCGTTTCTCCGCCCGACAATAACCCATTTACTATCCTTGGTGGGGGGCACAGGTTAGTTTTGGTCAAAAAACCTAGAAACCACTTTTATCGTAAACTGTGCCCATTAAGTAAATCGAAAAACACTGATACCAATAACACACCAATTAATATCAACAAATAATCACCCGCTGAATTTCCACATGAGTGGGCACAGACTTATTCGTGAAGCCGTTGAGGATGAACCAACTCCAAATAGACTGCAGGCTGCGATAAGCACATCCCCAACCTAAAAAAAGGCGTTCCTCTTCCTAAGAAGCATACAATCACAGCAACTCGAAGTGTGATAGGAAAAGCTATTGAATATGGCCAACATAGCGTTCGATGCACAAGTTGGAATGTATAACGAGGTTAAAAAACAGTAGTTCTATGTACTGCACATCTACAGATTATTTTATATTAGATGTTTTCATTACAGCTATGAAATAGGAAGTCTATTGATACTGTTCATACTGAACCACTAACAAAAACGGATTATTTTGTGATGCCATTGGATAGGAACCATGAAGTTCCTCGCAATTACAGGGTGACCAAACCTTCCGCAAAGAGAGGAGTTAGAAAAAATCTACAATGGCATTAGCCAGTGTCAGGCGTCATCAAACAATCTGTCTGCTTTCATTACATCTCGGATGCGCTAGTTCTTACGGTCAAATTCGAGCCTGATTTTATGCGAATGTTCATGATAGCTACTCACTTAAAAGCCCTGTAATCGCAATTTTCGAGAGGGAGCATGAAAAACTATTCTATTTGTACTTGATTAAGACCGTACGCATGCGCTAGCGTGCGTAGCCCAACTGCTCTATGAGGTGGATGTGAAAAATAAACAAATACGACCAGGTGTCCTAGATTGGAATTAGTTGCATCTCAAAATACTGAAAAGTTTGGTAGTGGGTACCCTGCTTTACTTCTGATGCTGCTATTTCGTAATAAAATTTCAGGTAATGGAAACTTTGCCTAGTGAGTAACTTTTAAATCATAGGAATGGTTTCGGATTAGAACTAACTGCACCCACCACAATAAAAACCTGTGGAAAGTATCAAGCATCAACTTTGATCGAAACATATCCCGATTGAAATTCATCGAAAATTGTTTGACTTTCGGAAGATGAGCTGATTTCAAGGAAATTCTATCATATTCATAAATTTCGACAGATGCAATTTCGAATACAGCCTCAACAACAGACACGCACCACTGGGGTAAATTAGAAATTGACAGGGAAAAGGATGAAAACCCAATGTTTCACTTAATCATTGTTAAATTTGCCTCAGTATGGAAATTGTACCTTAATAAACAAACCAGCATCATCTATTCCATCTTGCATGTAGTGGTGGTAATGGTAATCGCCCTTCACAACGGAGACGACACCTCGTTGTTTATCTAAAAAGTATGAATAAGTGTCGTGAGAAGTAGGGAAATGAATAAAAAGGATGACCTCAGACTGATCAGGCAAAATGCAAAAATACATATCTATATGGCCATTCTCCATTTTTTTGTTTTTTTTTTCTGGGCAACCAATCAATTTCGAATTCATCTAGCATCATATGTACAATATTCGTTAATATAGCTAATCCCTATTCACACTTCAACTTTGACCATACTATTTCTCATACTAGGCTTTTTGTAGTTTGAACCTGCCAACAATACATTAGACCAGTTGGTTCACCCGGCTGACGCCGGGGTTCCCTCTTCTTTGACAACGTTGTAGTAATGGCTGCTTTCATAGTCCGTCGGCGTGCACGCCGGCTAGCCGAGGCAGTGCTAGGGGGAGGAGGGAGGCAGATGGTCGGTCGACGCGGTCACGTCGCGCCCAAGCCCCTTCGAAGGGCTGTAAACAAAGAAAGACAAGGTTAAAAACCATTTGCACAAGCGCATTGTTGTTTGGTTTTTGATTTTATTCTTCTTACTTTCTTTTCTTACTTTACTTTTTTTTCTTACATTACTGACTAGTGTGTCGCGCCGGCGTGCGGTCGGTTTTCATTCGCCTCTGCATATTTCGGCTTGATATCTGTTTCTGCTTGTCGCGTGACTGATTATTCTGTTGTTCGTCGTATGTGAGCACCAGGGTGGCACGGTGTGATGAGGAAGAAGAAATTTTGCCACCGTATAAGGTCTTTTTTTCTAGTTTTTCGTATTCTTTCTTCTTGTGCGTGCAGCTGCGCCGATCGATCCGCCGTGTTCGATATTATTGACTTTTTGATCTCTCTCTTTTTGTTCTACGTTGGCTCCCTGTGGCTGGAAGCCTGATATCTGAGTTCGTGGTGATTATTTAGCCACCTGTAAAGGTCTATTAGTTTCCAGTCACAGAGTTTACGTAATGAACTCTACACCGCTTGCTCCTACCTCTGTTCAGAATCCCCGCCAAGGACCGCTCAAGCGTCATTGTCACGACGTTTCCGGCTCACCTGGCTCTCCGCCTGATATTGATCGTCAAGTTGAACTGCTGCTATCGGATGAATCGACACCTTCTCACTTAAGGACCATTCTGGCCTGGTTATTCGAAGAACGCAAACAGATGTACTCCATTTCTGTTTTATGCAAGGAATTGTCTGATGAAGTCAGTAAGTTAAGATTAGAAAACGCTGATCTCAAGCAGCAATTATCTGGTTTTCATGCTGATGCTTCTGTTGTGTCTGCTTCGAATCCTCTGAATTCTTCTAAGCCTGTGTCTTCGCCTGTTTCTGTAGTAAGCTCGTATGAAGAAGTTGAGCGCCGCCGCTCTGTTATCGTCTCCGGTATTTCTGAAAGCTCTGACCCTGTGCCCTCCTCTCGAGTTATTCATGATTATCAGGCCGTTAGGGACATTATGGATTTTTTATGGATTGATTGCTCTACAATCTCTGTGTATAGATTGGGTCGGCAAAACAGAGGCCGCCCAAGGCTTCTTAAAGTTGTCCTCCCTTCTTCGTTTTTTGCTAAACTGTTGTTGCGTAGGGCCCCGCGTTTGAAACATTATAGTTGTTCCGGAGTCTTTCTCCGCCCTTCCCTTCCGAGGGAGGAAAGGGAAAGGCTTCGTGCCGAGCGATTGGCTCGTCTTAGTAACCACAATGCTGCAACTCAACCTACTTCTGTTGTTGTGCAATCTTCGACCCAACAAGCTCCAGTTTCTGCTTCCTCTCCGCTCAATTCAAACTGAGTAGTCATCTCCGGATTAAGGGGCGCAAGCAGCATCGATTATTTTTCCTTTCTACGAATATCAGGTCTATTATGAAGAACAGGGAAGCATTGCTTTTTGCGATTCAAAAATTTCATTATGATATTATTGCTATTGTGGAGACGTGGCTCAGTTCTAGGGATACCATATCTATGCTTTTGGGTGATTTATTGTCTCAATATGAAATGCTCCGCTGTGATCGTACAAGGAGAAGAGGTGGAG
>UZAF01016862.1:22361-48142 GCA_900617895.1 Haemonchus placei
CCCCTGCAAAAAACGCGCCTCCCTCCACACCTTCGTTCTCTTCATGATAGAAAATATAGAGCTTGGCAGCGCGCTACTTCTAGCGGGTCTTCTGAAGACTGGGCCTCTTACCATCGGATTGATGCTATTTTCGCCAAGAGACTGCGCAAGTATAATGACTTCGTAGAAAAAAAGGTTATTAATTCTGCTGATAAAGGATCGTTCTTCCGTCTGGTGAACTCGAGACTTCGTAGCAAGCCTCAGATTCCGGTTTTGAGATCTACTGAAGGAGTTACTGCTAGAACAGATGAGCAGAAATCCGAACTCTTGGCGGACAGTTTTGCTAAAGTCTTCGCTGTGCCGGATTGCAACGCAGCACAGCCTAGTTGCGCTTCTTTTCCTATCATGGGCGACTCCGCTTGGTTTCGTGCAGACGAGATACACCAGCTCATCGCAGCGTGGCCGTCTTCGACTTCTGATACTCCGGATCATGTGCCACTGGCTTTTATCAAAAAGATTGCGCACGTTATAGCCACCCCACTTGAGCATTTGTTCAACCTGAGCTTTATGCGTGCAGAGGTTCCGAGCAAATGGAGACTCGCATTCGTCACACCATTACTGAAAAAACAGCCATCAACTTGTCCTGATAATTCCTATCCCGCTCCCTGCACTCCTGCCAAATTTGAATGGTCTAGGTCCACGGGAGCATGAGTTATGAATTCGCGGAACAGAATTTTCATCGCGCGCGCCCCGAACCCTATAGGCGGAGTCCTGTCCTTTCAACTACCATAAGTGTTCCGATCCTACCGCCTGTACTCCTGCCAAATTTGAACACCCATGGTTCACGCAAACAGGGGATATGAATTTGCGGTCAGGCACACACATCGACACACCTACAGACACAGCTAGCAAATTATATAAAGTAGGATAGTAGTGTCGAAACTATGAACGCATCATTTGACCAGATGCATTTTTGCTTAGGCTCATTTTTACGCTTCTCTAAACCTTATTTGATCCTTTTGTTGATCATATTTGAACTTGCACGCGAGCACCTTATTAGGAGACCTAGAAAAAAGTGGTTAGGGAAATAATGGGATGGTCTAGTGAACGGAATTCTACTCAAAGGCAAAAAAGGCAACGCATGATCTTTAACGCATGGGACTTGAATCCGTGCCTAAATCCTCTGGAAGTCCAAGTTTTCTAGAGGCGCTGAATTCGAGGGTGCTAAATCCTCTGGAAGTCCAAGTTTTCTAGAGGCGCTGAATTCGAGGGTGACCTTACAACATCGAAAAGCGCCGTATTTGCCGCTTGTAAGGTAAAATAAAAAAATTTGTTCAAAGCAATTCTGCAGGTAGAACAACCTACAATTACTTATATAGAGATGAGGCGATCGTAACAGCTTTGATGGAGCGAAGGTTACGGCTTGCGCAGGTCGGAGACATGGCACATTGAGTGGAAGATTGAACAGTTTGTGGAGCTCGACACGAAACGATTCTGAAATGGACAAGTACTGGAAGGTAGCGAAAATGTTCCAAGAAAACGTGGAAAAAGTGAACAGACGTTGTTCTACACCGTCACCAAGTGGGCACTGGATGTGGAGAAAAGATGACCACCCAGCAGGTAGGAAAACTTGCGATATCGTAGGAGCTACATTTTTCTGAAAGAAAATGCAGATCATAGGCCTTTGTGAAGACTGAAACCGGAAGCTAAAAATAAGTAAGAGATGAAATTGATGATGGCTTTGAAATGAGGCTCCATTCAATAAGAGTTCCAAGATTTAGACTGCAGTGGAACAAGAGATCTCCCCACAAAAACTCCCTCCTCACGGGTATAACTACTGCGGAAATGTGCCCTTCGAAAATGACTATCAGCAAGTGAGATCCCGAAGAGCAACTGTTAGCTACCAACTACCGCTTTCAGACATTTTGATTTTGATTGTATAACAAAGGATAAACTCAAGACGAAATGTTTTCAATCTGAAACTTTCCAAATGGCTTGTTGACTCCACGTACAGACTGGGAAGCTGTGAACGTCTAGCTCCTATCTGGAGTTTCTAGGAAAGGAATAACATGTCCTTGAGCGGATACATATGAACTTATTCCAATCTGCCCTGATAAAAAATGGATGCAATTTGTTTCAAGCATCCAGCCAGAAGCATAACAGCAAATCGCTATTGCTTGGATGTTGTCTATCAAAGAAGAGCAGTAGAACCTTAGCACAGTGTAGCCCATTATTCATCACATAAACCATGCTATAGACTCGTCGTCGAATTCCTTCGAGTAAGCAATTGTAGAGAGTATTAGGACAGTCACCAAAAACGACCGGAACCGTGGCAGTCAGATTGGCAGTGAAACGCTTGTATTCCGTACCGTCTAGAATATTCATTTTTGTTAGTAGCTACACAACACTATCTCCACCGATGAATCTTGAATAAAACCAACCACGAGTTATTCGAACAATTGGTACCATTTTCTGATCTTCAGAATCGTCTTTGCTCGTTAATGCTAAACAACGGTATGTAGAAAGTTCCACATAATCCTGAAACATACTGAGATCGTAAAGCCTACATCCTCAGCAAAGAAACTGGAGCATGTTTGTAGAAAATTATGCGTGCTGTTTAGATAAAGTGTTAGTTGTGGCATACCTTATACTGTAAGGCACTGCGCGAAAGATCATCGAAGATGTGACGCTGCTTGTCAGTCATCTCCTTGTTCATGTCTTTCCGAAGCAGTATATCTCTGTCCACACTAGCAAAAGACAACTGGTCTAGCCTTGATATGAACTTTTCCATCCCATTTTGGAGATCTTCAGCCTCAACACCACTTCGCAGCGCACAAGAAAAACCGACCTTCAAAGTTAATCTTTCGACACAAAAGATTCCCCTCTAACTGTGATTCATACGACTACTAACCTGTACTCTCACAGATAATCCTTCAGGTATGACGGTGCTATGTCTTAGAAGATCATTATTTGTAAGAAAAGTAGTTGCATCAGCAGCTTCCAATATGTCTTTGGTTGTTGTTAGTGTAAACCCATCTCCAACAGTAGTGACTTCATTTCCGTCTACACAAACATTTCCCACGAGGTGGACATCTGAAATACAGTGTTTAACTTCTTTATTGCGGAGCACTGAATGAAGATTTAAACACAGAATTCTAATCAAACCTGCGCTCATGCAACTCAGCATAAATTGCACAGCGGAAAGGGTGAGAGTCTCCGATGGAATAAAAATAACAAGGACTATTTCCTTGCGCGTTGGTCTACCAAAAACGAGTCCGCCGATTTGAGAGCTCTCGCTGCTCCATGATCGAAGGTTTTGGTAGTTCTGGAAATCATAGTAGTAGTGCATCGAAACTGAAAGTAAGGAATGTGAAGCATACAGCTCACCTGGAATACAAGATCGGTGTTGATTAACCACTTTTGTTTCATTACTGTGAACCCTGAACCAACAATTTACCCAAGAAGAGACAGATCAAATCACATTTACCTTACATATTTATACCAATTAATAAAGGCACACAAAGACATCGGTGACGACTAATAAGACAGAGAAAAATCAAAACTGGTGAAGAAACAAAGCCAAAAAATACCCTAGTTTCCGCTAGAGCTTTCAATGAAATGCTAGAAGATAACATAAATACTGAGTACTTGGCTGCTTTGAACAAATCTTATTCATAGGGAAACGATATAAAACTCTTTATTTTAATCAGGTACTCACATAGAAACCCATAAAGATGAAATTTGGAAATTGTCAATTAATTAACAGGATACCTTTGTAATTAAGTGAAAGATAAAGAGAGTACTCTACAATTTCAAACTACAATTTCATGTTACTGGAACACTTATGAGGACATCATGATGATAGTAAGAGTTGAAGCCCCAATGCGACCCTATGCGGCAACCTTTTGAACGGCGACAAGACTGACAATAGGGCACAGAGAACTCACATTGTGTCATTCAAAGTAAGGCATACGTTATCGAGTGAAGTTCATTCACTGTACGAAAAATAATAGAACAAAAGATTAAACCTTTCCTTACCCACAATGGATCCGATTAATTTGGGAGAAAAGAAGAGATAGTACCAAAAATTGGTAGCACGAGCACAACCCATGCAAGAATAAGAGACGCTAACGGAACCTTCTCGCTATCCTGACACCACCACGATATAGCATAAATCCAACAGCACCCCAAAAGGCAGCTCGGATTGCGAACTTAATCACCTGAAAAGATGTCTATCTGCAAACAGCTATAATTAGAAGAAGGCGTAAAATGCTCTATTTTGGACAAAAACAAGAGAGAGAGCAATGACATAAAGCGTGTTCACGGACTTCCAACACGGAAGATCCTTCAGAAAGATGGGAACAATTCGTCCACCCCGATGTGAAAATGAATAGGGGAATCAATATTAAGATATATTCAATAGTAAGAGTCATTAGCCACGTTTACCGTCTTCAACAATTGTAAACAAAGGAAAAAATGTGATTAACAGTAATCAGAGCAAAACAAATCGCATTCAGAGTGTACCCGAAAATGGTGCGAATTTGACTAAAATGTTAGTGGAATCTTGCTTGCTTTAATGTGCTTATAGGTACGAGAAAGGTGTGTCCATAGATTTCGAGGGTTGCTACTAATGAAGAAAATCCGTCACCTTTTTTTGAAAATTAGCGTGCTCAATTGGAATTTTCGGTCTTCAAGAAAAAAAAATTCCGCAACGAAGAAGGAAACAACACTCACTTTGGTAGAGGTAGAAGGAGGAGGAATATGGAGTAGTGGCGCAATATCTACCGGATTGTCCCAATGAGCAACAATTCCAGGTGTGTGGCCGATTCCTACGACGGCTACTACCTACAAATGAAAATATGTACGCTACATAAGAGATGCGTCGACATATGAGAACTTTTCATATTGGCAATGATGAACATACTCGCAATGGCTGCCATTCTACATCGGTACGCTCCCAAGACAGCCTTTTCTCAATCGTATTCTTTTGCAACAAAGAATGAAGAGCGTGAGTCATGTAAGCATCCCGTTCGTCTACAAAAATCTGGAAAAAAATGGATTAAGGTGATTATATAAATAAACGCAGGGTAAAACAACGCACCTTGGTCAGCTTGGGGAAATCCCCAGCCATTTCGGCCAAAAGCTGCTCCAACAGGTCACGCTGCTTACATTTTTCGACCTAAATTTAAGTTGTTTATGTTTTCAGCGAGTTCAGTGTGCATCGCAACTACCAAGACGTCTCATCCTCGTAAAAACAATGGTACTAAATGGAAATGGAGACAGAGCTCAATTATAGAATACATTCAGGAAACCTGACTGAGGGAAGCTACGCATGTATACTACTAGTGCGAAGAATTCATTCGTTCATTCCCTCCATTTCCTTATGAAATGTGCATGCGTTGTATATAAATAAAAAAAATATTTTCTGATACTGTTTCGCATTGCTAATTAATTTACTGATTAATGCGTCACAGTCACAATATAGAAAGTTGCATAAGTTAATTTCTGAGCCGATGCCGCGAGCCACGGTCATTTAATAAGGAATGGGGTGGAAACCTGAACGGGGCACACGTAGACGAACTGCACGGGGTCGTCAGAACCATGCTACCACACATTTGTGTTATTTCACTTCATTAAGGGTCCACCGCGACCTAATCCAGGATGACAGCATACGACCCCTTATAACTCTTTTGGATGCTCTATCAAAAAGAACGCATGACCAAGAGAAAAGGCTAATTGGATTACCTCTTCTGGAGTTATTGATGCACTATGGGATAAGGCTACGTGCCAAAAAAATTTTATTTTCTGCCAAAAATTGAGTGATCCGAGTGCTCTCTGGAGTGTAACATGAATCGGACGATCCCCCAAAACAAGACGACAGAGCTGAAAAAGGAGTAGGTTAAGATGGATCTAGAGTTATTATCCTGAAGTGTTAAGAAAAGAAAATTTCTAGTCTGGAAAGAAAACAGAATTGAAGTTTTGTAAACCAACCTGAGTTTGCATAACAGCTTTATGGGCTGCGCGAAATTCACCACCAGGAGCCATAGATAATTCTCTTGTTATATGAGCTGACATAGAGAGCAGGAGTACATGCAGAATTCCTTGCACAATACCACTCTGAAGGATCACAACGGTTAAAAGCCCTGCATCATCTTCGCCCACAACTTCGGACCTCACATATTCAAACAAAGACAAATATTCCCTTTCTACTAAACTTCCTAAGCCTTTCTGGCAAGATGCTGCATCGATAGATAATATATTCTATGCAATCACACAATCATTTAGCCGCAGACATAAACTACAGCTGTCAGGGATGACATTAAAGTGGCACACTCAAACGAGAAAAAGTAAGGCTGCCAAAAAATTGGTGGCTAAGAGCAAATATAGTCGCAAGTGAATGGTGGAGTTGCAGGAAAATCATGTGATAGAATAGGCAAATATACGATATAGAGCAGCTATTGATCAAATATTGTGATGACACTAACAGAAAGGCAGAGAGCAAAGAAAACCAGTAAAGACTCCATGTATACACAATATACAGTACACACACGAAACACATTACACTTAGTTGCACATTACCTGTTTAATGGTGGTGAGTATTTTCTGTGTATTGAGATCGCTAGCTTCCTTTAGCAAGGTCTGTTCATCCATTGACAAAATCGAAATCCTACTCGGGCAAAGCTCTACCATAACCAAATCAGGTTGCGTAGTAGCGATTGTCTTCACAACGTCGTCTTGAGACTCTTTACTGTAAACTCAAGGAAATCGTTGAATTACGCTATAAAACTTGGACAAATAGCTTGAAAGCACCTGAAATGAGCTGTACCAATCAAGTAAACCGACGCTTCCTGGAATGCTTCTTCCCAACTCGATTCGTTTATACCATCAGGACATGGCGGAATTGGCAAATTCTTGGGATATTTCAGAACGGTAACTGAAGTTCAGAATTCACAATTCGGCTACCTAAATAACAATGGGTGCAGCAGCTTACCAGTATCTGGCGGAAGTTGCACATTTGACGGACGTTTGCGATCGAACATCCAGCCATTAAATATTC
The DNA here is from genome assembly GCA_900617895.1 of Haemonchus placei. Taxonomy (NCBI): domain Eukaryota; kingdom Metazoa; phylum Nematoda; class Chromadorea; order Rhabditida; family Trichostrongylidae; genus Haemonchus; species Haemonchus placei. Next base: position 29,398 of record UZAF01016862.1, read on the forward strand.
GACTCTAAAAAAGCAATGGAGGTCATTTGTTTGAACGGACGTATAGGCGAGAAAAGAAAAGAAGTCAGAGGTATGATGTATCCATGACCAATTTGTTATTCGAGAATATGTATTCGGTGTTTTGTGTCTTTTAACCACTATCTACATTTTATTTTCTAACAAGAGACTGAACAATCATGAATCCCATAACTTGGAAATGAGGCCTTTGAAACTAAACATGAATATTGAGTTTCCTTGAGTTTTGAGAAACAGGAAAGCAAAAATCCCCGATCAAGATAAATAAGCGTGAGCAGGAACAACAAACTACCTGCAAGTCAATACTCCCAGTTTCTGCTGTTTCGACCTCGTCAAATTCTTCCCCGACATGCTCATCAAAATTGCTCGCTGAATCCGCAAGAGATATAACTGACTGATCCGCAATTTCGCTTGCGCCTAATGACAAGGACATGTTAAAAAAGAGAAATGATAGAAAACCGAAAATATCAGCAAACAGTAACCAGTAGTAGCAATTAATTGCTCTCATAAATACTTATGCATACCAGCAGAAATGAACTAAAGAGAACTTTGAAAAGAAATAATAATAGAATTTCAAATAATGAAACGAACCTGTCGAACTCGTCACAGCGCTTTTTATACGAAATAAGTCCTGAAATAAAAGCATATTCCCAATTAATAACTTCTCCACTTTGTAGTGAAACTTTCATGATAAAAGCTGCCGTTCAATCCACAGTTACTGTTTTTTAGATAGTTTTTAAAAAATTGACCGCAACTCTTACTTCGCCTGTCATTTCGTTCTCTTTATCTGGGTTCGGTGGATCTGATTGGGGCTCATTGGATGTATTTGATGAAGTATCGCCACCTCCTCGATGTGACATTTTGGCTGAGATATATGACAGTTTTTATTAAAACGGTTATAAACTCAAGGCTCAGCGATAACCATGCAAGCCAAAAAATCAAACCACGAACGGGGAACTTATGAAAACGATACGCAATGTGGGAAAATGATATAAGCTCAACGTGTGGCAGAAGGGAACGCAATTAAATCTCGCCACCGGCTGCCGTTCGAATAATTTTCCCGCGCGCGGATGTTTGAATTAGAAACCATGTGACGGCTCGAGGTCAGCGCTGCTTCAGCCGCACTCAATAGTTTGGCGTGCAGGATGTCCAGCCGGTACATAAAGCCAGGCTATTATATCCCTCGACAAAGTCAAGTACACCCTACTAACCGAGGAAGCAGTAGAGGGAGTGGTTGTAGGGGCGCATATTGTTTGAACGTTGATTTACTACATTTTCAGAGTTTATGAAGGCATCTCTTAGCTGCCAGAGGTGAGATGAAAGTTCTAGAAGCCTACATTACTGTAGTATTTCTAAAATGTAGTTAGTCAATACACAGAATAATACACAGAAGTTTTATTCCAACAGTGTTCGATATAAGTCCACTTTTAATATTTCTGTGTTCACTCGTATTTCGAGCAGAGGAGGAACTGGTAAACTGTATGAAACTCCTCTTTGCAGCAAACTTATTACTAATTTTTCATCCGTTTATGTTTTCCTAGCTAACTGGCCGTTGAGACCGCAACGAAATCGAGTCTATTCATGAACCAAAATTTTCAGAATACCTAGAATAGTCAACCACCAACAACTTTCAGTTACCCTTCCCTATGAAGAGACGAACCCGTCTCTTCAGACAGGCGACCACTCGAAGTACCAGTAAACTCTCTGCAGATAACTTTTTGTCACTGAAAATCACCTAAAGTATTTTCACCCAGATTGATCAACAATGTGTCTCACTTATGGTCGTTGTGCGACCCTTCATATTATCTTTTACATATGATAAAATACAGGAGCATCTCTCAGAATATGCTTAAATAAATCACACCAATACGAGAAAACCACAAATCGGAGTCCATGAATGGGAACTTTTTGAACTAGAAGACAAGGTGTAACTCTTTCTGACAATTGTACTGAGCGGCATTCAAAAGGCCCCTTTCCAACTTTAATGTATGCCTGCATCATTAAAGATCGCACCAAAGAGGTAGACTCCGACCGTCACATCTCCTCCATGCCAGGAATGTTGCGAAAGAAAGTTCCTTCGAACGACATCAATGCATTTCTGCAACCGCTAACGTAAAGACATAATGTGCTCCAATAACAGTCCTTCAAACGTTCAAATGTTCGCGCGCGGGAAAGTAATTTGAATGGCAGCCGGTGGCGAGATTTAATCGCGTTCGGCAGAAGGTACGTGGTCATAGTGCTATTTATTTCACTGGCCGCATTCATACTAGGTGCGGTAGACGGCGGTCGAGGGCCGTAGACGGCGNCGCCGTCTACGGCCCTCGACCGCCGTCTACCGCACCTAGTATGAATGCGGCCACTCACGGTAGCAGTCTGCCGTTGCGTACAAAGAGCAACTACCGTAGTTTATCTCAATTTATATTCGATTTCGATGAGTAGTAATGTCGTATTCACTCAGGTTGTTCTCATGAGCATTATTTCATGCGAACAGATTTGATTCCCGAACACAATAGTGCAATGCATACTTGCAAGTGGAGCAAATGCGATTCAGGAGTGAAAGGCATCTCTCTATCCTGCCGATGCACAAGCCACGATATACAAGCGACCTGCTGGCATCCTCGTTGTCGTCGTCGTCACCTTAGCTTTCAGGCTATTCGCCGACCCTTCGTCGTGGCTACCCAAGCCCTCTCGTCCTGTCCCCACCCCTCCCCTTTGTCCTACTCTCTATTGTATTTATTATGTATAATAAACATGTGTAAAGATCTATGAGTATACAGAAGCGTCCCTTATATCCGCTACACACTCAGTTATAGGTTCATGACATACCTGAGTGTGTAGCGGGCATAAGAGATACTTGTAGTGACCCGTGATCAGCCCGTCGCCTGTAATTAGATTTCTTCACAAATTGTATGCGAGGTGAGTGATCTCGCGCTGAGCCGTCAGGCTATTCGACGACCCTTCGTTGTGGCTACTCAAGCCCACTCGTCCTGTTCCCAGCCCTCCCGTTTGTCCTACTCTCTGTTGTATTGAGAATGTGCAATAATCATGTAAACAAATATAAGAGTACACAGAAGAATCCCTTATGTCCGCTGCACACCCGGTATAGGCTTAGCTAAGCTATAACTTGATATAAGAGTGTGTAGGTGGAAGAGTGACCATAGTCGAAGGGCAAGAGTGCGTGAGAAAATCTATCAACCAATGCAATGTTGGCCAAGGACTTTCCTTCGCCATAAACAGCTCCGTTCACTGGGTCGTCAGAGGATGGGACAAAGTTCTCCATTTAATGCTCCGTTTGAATAATGTCATCCGAATGCGTCCGTCTGTACTTGCCAACGAGTGGAAGGCCAACTTTCTTATCGGACACTTAGACGGATTTGCTCGGGACAAGGTGGAGCAACTGGACGATGCGGTCACTACTCATCTTCGGAACTTCTTCTTAAGCCCGCAACACGTTGCCCTGACAAAGTGTGTTCCGTGTCCGTGAGAATAAGCAGGAGCCAGAGGAAACAGCTGCAACGTTCGACAATTGGGTGCTGAATTTGGTTCGGTCCGCAACGGCTGGCCAAGACCCAACTAGGGTGTTGGAGAGTTCGTATTTCGCTTTCGGGGAGACATCCGATGCTTCGTCCAACTGAATATTCCCCCCCCCCCTTCCATTCACTTGAGCAGGAGGTTATGAAGGCACAGATGGTGAAATACAACTACTTATGCAGCTACAGCTGATGGACTTATCAATCCTGGAAACGTGAAATGCCTACAAATGCGCTGGGTAGAGGTATTGTAGGTAGGAACCAAGTGTTCAATAGACCCAATAATAAAAACGGCAACGCTCATAAAGACTTTTGAAGTCTTGAAAGTGACCAACGTTATCTTCGTTCATTTTGGGGCGACAGGACAACTCGTCAGCAACTTCGTCGGAATGGACCTATTCCGCCTGTTAAATACTACAACTGCGAAGGAGTCGGTTATCGTGCTATTCACTGCTCGTCACCAGCCGAGCCCGACTGGACAAGCTCACATTACGTTCGATGCATGAGAATAGGGTTCTCAACTCAGCGCGTGAACGCACCTCATGGCTTCTAGCGCCTCTTTTTCTTCTCTTTCTGAATCCTCCCTAATCGCTGTCCAGCAGCGCACTGCTAATCTTTCTCCCACAGAGGACCAAATTCAAACCGAGCTCGTCCAGTTCAAGTTAGAATAGCAGCCACAACTAAACGAAATAAGGAATTCGCTAATTCGGCTTTCGGCGGTAACTTTTCATAGTCTCCTACACGTCTTTCCTCGCCTGACATTCGCCATAGCAGGTTCCTCCGCTTCAGCGGATTCCTGGTTATGCCTAACGGAGACCCCCACCAATTTATTTTTTGTACCGAATGCATGTAATTGTTCATCTTTATTCCCGAATATTACCATTCATCCACTTTTCTCACCGAGCATGGGTTCCGTCCTAATACTATATGTTACCCTACTCCGGCTTTCTCTGTAAAGTCATTCGCCATTCTGACTTCTGTCTCTTATTCTATAAACTTTTCGGAGCACGTTATGAGATCATCTGGAACCGCATCTACATGAATCTGCTGAGGAATGTGAGTTCATGTTCCACCATAAGAAATGTGCATAAGGGAGTTGTCCTTTCATGGAAGCATCTGGAGAACTAGAAATGACTTGATTTTCGAATTCTCTCTGCTCCTTTTGGTTGCTCACGTGAACGTCGTCCACAACTGTTACTTGGTAGAGACACTTATCCATGCCCGCCATGATAAGGAATCACCGCAGTCCGCCACAAAGGATACGAGTTCGTGGATGTATAAGGATGCAGAGTGCATACTTAAGGATGGATCGGTCGACATCTGAACATCCGACGAAGAAGAAGAGTGCCGTTTTGTCTGCATATTGGAGATGAAAGGTTTCTTGATCGGTAATGTTTGGCTGAGAAATCCAAAGAATTCGCTTTGTTTTGGTCTGATCAAAGCCTCTCGTTCTGATTGTCGTATGCAGCTCATACTAACCGGTCTAGGGTTACGCCATCGCTTTTGTGAGACGCTTAAGCCGTTCGTCGAACAACGGCTCAGTCACCTCCAAGCAGCTGCAGCTGTTAGCAGTGAAGAAGTCTGTTCATGATGCCGTTCTTTTTCGGCATCCAGGCACTCTGCGAACTTATTAACATCCTCGCCATTCCAGTACACGCAGCACACCCACCAATCCTACGTTGACGATGCGTAGTCTCATTGAACGAAGGACATTTTGGCAGCTCATCTAGGTGGGTTCGAGTTCCTATTTCCTCGTTATCTTTTGCACGGTTCAATAGTACCTGCTTTAAGTACTCTCGCATCAGTATCTCGCTACTCAGTGGTTCGGTTTGGCAGGCTTAATCTGGTTAACTAACTGCCAGTTATCGATTGTGATGAGGTCGTGCCGGTCGTGATGTCAGCCAACGGTAGTCTAGTACAGTTTTCACCTTATGAAGGCCAATTTTCATGAATCCCGTTGAGTCAAGTCCACATGGTTCGTCCTTCCCCGCCTTCAGACTCTCTTTTACTTTTGCCTAAGTTAACAATCTTCCACAATCTAGTCTTCACTAACCTAAGCTAGATTTTGGCAGATACACAATTCCAAGAGATTTGGGACTGTAAGAGATCAGGACAGACTGATTGATCATATTGTTCGAATATATAAAAGTCTTCGGTGAAATGATTCTTCAGCCGCATTTTTCAGTCGTAACTCCTTTCCTACTGGATCTAATCAGGCGAAATTTCTATATTTGGAGCGTGGGTGTATTGTGAATATTTACCACTATTAATCTGCAATCTCATCATGTTCCACATATTCCAAAGAGCATGAACTCAAAATTGANCAGACTGATTGATCATATTGCTCGAATATATAAAAGTCTTCGGTGAAATGATTCTTCAGCAGCATTTTTCAGTCGTAACTCCTTTCCTACTGGATCTAATCAGGCGAAATTTCTATATTTGGAGCGTGGGTGTATTGTGAATATTTACCACTATTAATCTGCAATCTCATCATGTTCCACATATTCCAAAGAGCATGAACTCAAAATTGACTGAAAATACAGATGATGGTCCTTCTAGAATCTCTTTCCTTTTTGTCCTGTCTAAAGTGTACGAGCGGTAATGCCGAACACAATAGATGAGAAAAACACTCATATGGTGCGAATAAGTGGAGACGTCAACAACATTAGTTTCAGCAAAATCTGCTATCGCAACAAGCACCTTGCTCTATCTGTGGATATTGCAGCTTTGCAGTCAAATAGTGCTGGGTAGGGTGAAATATGCTCTAGTTAAACATATTCGAATTTCGCGCGATTTGGTCCACTAAGAAAAAAATTATGAACGAAAAAGCGTCAAAGCATTTCACCGAAGACTTTTAAGCGCTACTGTATATCCTCCTCTGTCCCTTCTCCTTTCTAGGTTTGGATATGCTTATGTTGTATTATCGTTTCGTTTGAAGTATTCAAAACGCTCTTGCTCAATTACAGCGCTGTTAGCTTCCCAGGGCCAGTGCTCCTATTCGAGAACGTTGTTTCGCTGCATTACGACACCAGCTTCGCCTTTGCACAGAGCGACAGAAGAAATTGTATTGTGATGTAGATATGTAAAGTAAGGAGATAGGTTAAATCTCCCTGATCGACAGGAGAAAGAATTGGAGCAAATTTTGAGCTTTTCCCGTTTACTGCTCACCAGTGCGGGCCTTGATTGATCATATTATCGAGATTTATTATTCGCGGATATGGGCGGAGGTGGTGTAGTGGCAAGTGGCGCACTACTTCACACGCGCGGTCAGGGGTTCGAATCTTGAATCGATATCCGCCTAGGCTAACCAAGCCTTCCATCTTTCAGGGGTCAGTTAATTGGTACTAGGTTCGCCTGGGAAGATGAAAGCCCTGACTTGCACATCGGCCGGCCACCGCAAGTCATTGTATAGGCCACATACGCACTCATTACGCCACTACTATTCTGAATGGAAGTCGAGTGCGGCGGCACATCCCTCAGATGGGATTGATCCACGCTAAAAACCTTTATCCTTTATCCTTTATTATTCGCTNCTCTTTGGCAAAGGTAGCGATCCCGCATGCTCTGACTAAGGTGTCTGTTGCCGGTAAAGCACTGCCAAATTGCTCCGAAAAGATAGAAGTCTTATGTGTCGGCTTATAACTGCAGGTTACCGTAAGGACGGGATACACCCGAAATGGGAGAAACTCCAGCGTTGCGAAGGCGGAATCGATCGGGGGCAACTTGCAAAAAACTTATCCTTTGTTTTTCGCAGTCTGTAATCTGATCGCAGCGAGAAATATGGAAGCAAATGTAACAAATAGTCCGTGTTAGGGATTGTCTACGGTGTCTATCAGCTGTAAATGAAGTTAAGCCTCGCCTCTTGAGAGGCCGGTTTCCTTTTTTCAGTTCATGATGTTATTTTTGCACGGTGCTTCTGCCCAAAATGCATCTTCACTAAATACCGTATACGTAGCGTGAAATTTCGGAAATCTATTTTGACGGGTCGAATAAAAATTACATCATCTGGGAAATACATCAATTGTATATGAAGCGCGGAACTCTGTTTTGAGAGTGGGAATGCAAAGTGTAAGCAAAAGCTCGGGAAAGTTTTTGAACTACCTCGATTTTGCTGGCGTGACCTTCCCTAATAGAAAGCTACGGCAAACTTCATAAAAGGGCGTGGTACTAATCATTAATAAATCGGCAATCGCTTTCAACAAGTGGATTTTCCGCACCTTCGTACTTGTTTATGTCGGTCCGACATCTCTGTTGTTTTGAGAGTTCAAAGCTAGCGTGGAAGTCACGGGGAGTTGAAATAGTTCGAAAACTTGATCATCTTTTTGGTACCAGCATAACACACTATCAACTCTTCCTCAAGGCAACAGAAAGGAGTTATTGCCGCTAAATATAGGGTGTCCATAAAGTTCGGTGGCCATTCGTTTTTTCAGAGCTTGTAAAGATAACTCACCAAGTTGAACTTACTGGTCCACGATATAATCTCCATGCGTACCCACCACCTTTCGCCAGTCAACTTCGTCCTTCCAAAAGCGGTCGGCCGCGACTCGGCCCAGTCCTTGATCATGTCCTCGAGGTCGCCCTCGTTCTTCAGCTGTCTTCCGTCCAAGAAATTTTGCATGAACTGGAAGATGTAGTAATCGCATGGACTGGGCTATACGGTGGATGCGTGACCGTCTTGATGCCCAGCCTGTTCAGGACGGCCTGAGTATCTCTCGCTCTGTGGGGGCGCGCATTGTCCCAGAGCAACCACGAATTTGCAAGTTTCTGGGGCAAAGCGGCAGCTTCCACCTTGGCCTCCTGCAATTCTTCAGAGAGGGTCTCTGCCGTCACTGTGGCATTGTTGGGTAGGATACTGTAGTAGACGACGCCGTGGCGAGAGAACCAGAATCACAAAAGGCGCTTTTTTCCATGCATATTTCTCTTTGCACGGCTTGGCGGGGGCGCATCGAAATCCACCCAGACTTGTTTGTTGGCAGGATTAGAGTAGTGGACTCACTTCTCAACTTGGCAAATGAGGGAGTCCAGAATCTTCCTCAGGCCTCTGAGTCTGAGGATGTCGGAGCACACCTCAACCCGCTTCCTTGCCTGTGCCGGCGTGATGTCGTAAGGTGACTCGACGCTTCTTCGACACCTTGCCAGATCCAATAAGGAATGTGGATGGTGGAACGAGGTACCTGTGTGACCTTGCTCAAGTCGCGCAAGGACGACATCCGTTCATCGTCCAGGGCATCCAGAATGCCTTGTCGATCGACGGTGGCTGAGTGACCGGACCTCGGCATATCTTCGATGCCATAGTTTCCACTGGTGGAACGAGTCCACCATTATGACATCCAGTTTTTAGAAGGATGTTATCACCAAACTGCTGACGCATCCTGGTCGTGACCTGACGTCTGCAGATGCTCTGGTTGTAATAGTCCAGCAAGCATCGACGATGGTGGTGACTATCACCCATCTTCACTGCTTTATTGTGGGAAGAGCTGGAAAGGAAATTTAGAGATAGCTAGCTCAGAAGATAGCTCATCGCAAGTACTTTCAGTAGTGCGGAATCATTATGCAAAATCACAAAGCGTTGCGTAACGCGACGCTGTTTACAAATGGCCAACAAACTTTATGGACACCCAATACTGATGAATAATAGAAACACATAATACGCCCACATATATAATATTTTCTAACTTATTTTTATTCTTTGATGACGAGACAGCAAGCGTTCTTGCCAGGTCGAACCATAGCTCTTCCATACCGCCCGATCTTTCGCAACTTGCATTCAATGGAGGCCGCTTTCCCTGAAATAAATACTTGACAAGCTATCGGCCGAGTTAGCAGCCATCCTAACGTCTTGTTTTGTTTCTCGGAAGCCACTCTGTCACTCGGGAACTCTACCTGTCCTTTGGCGGAGTAGATGACCGGCCCAGCGGTGCTTAGACTGCGCCAAGTATCGAATATTTTGATTGATGCATGAGTTCTTCACCCCCCCCCCCCCCCCCACTCCAACTATTTTTGCAAATATCTTAATAGCGAACCATCCTGAAGATTAGATTAGGGGTACGCACCATCACCATGCTTGTTGATCCCATCCTCCCAAAAGGACGGGGCTGGGACTTGAAGAAGTCAACGAGAGCCTTTTTGACCTCTGCCACTGTGACGAACTTGTATAAGTTGTGCGGCATAGTGGCCTTCAAATGCAGGGTGGGCGAGTGACAGCTAGAGTGCTGAAAAAGAGTACCATGTACGCTTCACGCACAGGTGATTACGAAATACTAAGATCCATGCTAGGAGGGATCAAACACGGTAAAGAAAACATATGTATCAACCTAATGAGCGTGGCCACAAAAGACTAAAATGGGTCTTGGAACTTTGAAACGAACTTCGCAAGCCTTGGTGTCATTACTGCCAATGGCAGATCTTCACAAGAAATTTTGCTAATGCGTGATAAGCAGTTCTTATGTATTTATCGATTGTCTTGCTGTCAGGTCACGTTTCACTCGTATAACCCATATCGCTGGCAGTACAAAGGCGTTGAATATTGTCACTCGGAGGTTGGGGCTGACCTCAGAGTGACAATATTCAACGCCTGGTCTCTCACTTTAAGGGTTGGACAAGGAGCTGCCCAAGCAGCGCGTCGTTTCCGATTTAGTTCAGGAACAAAAATTCCCGTCATATTCAGCTCCCTTCGTCAATACACATATCATCCAACTCTTCCAAGAGCTGCTGTTTCTGAGTTTGCTGATCCCTTATCAAGCCATGTGCTCAAAATCTACTGCGTTTTCGACATACTCAACTTCTGCAGGTCTACCGCCTAGAGCTCATTGACCCTCTCTTCCATTCCGACAGTGCTGTTAGATATTAAAGGCACCTATCACAAAAAAGTTAGGGCACCCTTTTCTGACGGGAATTGATAGAACTACTCTAGAATAAAGCGATAACAACGGAAAAAGCGCAAAAAACGATGAACAAAAAGAATTAAAAAGGGCCAAAAAAGAGCTGGAAAAGGGGTTGGACGAGTTTCACGGTGAAAGAACGTCGGTTAGAGAGTGTTCGGGCAAGTTGCCAGGGACGGCTAATTGGCAACTTGCCAGAGACGCAATGTGTTGTCTGCAATAGCATGCAACACATTGCGTCCCTGGCAATTTGCCAATTTGCAATTCAGGGTGGGTCCTGGAGCGATTACATGACACTGTGTCGTCTCGACACTCGTCTAACGTGTCACCGATCAAGGGGCGGAGGGCGACCGTGGATATCTGTCCGGCCCCTGATTGTGCCCTATTCAGCCGTTTTCCGACCTCATTCCTGCACAAATGGTATCAGAGGGGGGGTCGAATTCAAACTATGTGCAAATGTCCGAAACAATGTTTTTGTTAACAGTGCCTTTAAGTTGTACCCGACGTAGCGGAGATTACCAACTTTTTTTTCCATGTTCGACTCTTGATGAACCCCGGCATATTTCTAATACAAATCCATTTTATTCCATTATGGATATTATGTCCTTTAGATTGAGGTCGCCGTCGCCTTTCCTTACAGAAACAAAGAGAGGCAACTTTGCAAGGAATGTTTATTGTTGATAACCTTGCCAAACAATCACAAACAAACACCTCATGTTTTGGCACAAAGCTGCGATGCAAGGTAATTTTTCAATATACCGGTGCATATGTACAGGGTGGGCCAAAATTATGATTACAGCACTCGCTGACGTTCATTGCAAATTTTTTCTATGTTCAAAACAATTCATTGAATTTCTTCTATTTCACAAAGTAGCTTACGTTATTACCTTCCTGATGATACTAAACTTTGGGTAGATTTTTAACATAATATAAGTGTAACTAGTATATGAATTAAGCGTCGCTTTGCATTTACAAACACTTTTGGCACGGTGCATCTACAGACGAACTAGCGAAAGAAGGCAGGTATTTTATTCAACCACAAGACGCTCTCGAGAGTTGGGAACAATTGCAGATAGGAGTGGTGAACCTAGGAAAGCTGTGATTATATTTAGGGGAAGTGTTAATGAAGCAGGGCAAAGGTCTACGTAGCAGCAAAATTCATTCTGAGTCCAAAAAGGCTAAATGAATGGATATGTCAAGAAATTTTCTGCGTGAAATCGTGAAGCATCACCTGCACAACGAGACCCCTATACGGTCGGAAAGTGATTTCCCCAGAGAGCAGGTTAAAGAGAAGAGAAAGGTTGGCTAACAAAAGCTGCCTGTCGCATCCGAAAAAATTGTCCTACGGAATTCCTGTTCACCGACGAGAAAAGATTCACAGTGAAATAGGTGCTCAATAAGTAGAGCGATAACATTTATATGAAGCTTAAAGAAATGAAAGTGATACAGCGCCTGGCTCACTAACTTTCTGTGATGGCGTGTACCAGCATCACCGCCGGGGCAAAGACACCGATTATTTTTGTAAANTATGGAGTGGAAGTTGGTTTGGAGGCCTGTTTGTTCTCTTCGTGCGCAACAGGACACTTTGATGATTTGAACCGGTTATATTGTCACGATGAAGCTCCTGACCGCAGAACAGAAATTGTCTAGAAATTTCGTGAAAGGGGTTCTTTGACTTCATAACCTTCGATCAGTGACCACTCTGTAGCCCTGACCTAAATCCCATGAATGTCTCAATGTGGTCAGCCTCTGAGATGAAAGCATCCTTTAGCCCAAACATGGGAAGAAATAATCTCGAAAATGCTTAGCAAAAAGCCGGGACCATTTCGATGATCCTAGCTGCGTGCCACCGTCAATGCCGTCCATCGTCGTCTTTGGGGTTGGGTGAAAGCAGAAAGCAACAGATCCCAGTCTCAATGTACAGTTTTGATAAGAAATTTGTGCTAAACCCTTTAATGAAATTGGTTTGCTCTATTGGCTTTCTATTCGTTTTCTGCGATGTGATTTCTGTGTAATAATAATTTTGGCCCACCCTGTATTGCTGCTCTGGTGCCAAGCAGTACTTTTCACCTCCTCTGTCTACGCATTGCAGCTGTATTCACACTCTATGACCGGAAAAAGTTCTAGCAAGTTTTCTGATTTACAACTTTTTACATTTCTTCTACAATTTCACTCCAATCGCTCAAAAATCTTTTTCTTGATTCCGGGAAAAGTTCCATTTTTTCGGAGTCTAAGAAGATGAAAGATGCTTAGAAACCTATATCTGAGCCCAACCATTCTCACAACTCTCGATTAATCGTCATGCGATAGGTTTTCCAATATTTTTTCCGTTTCCATCATCGCGCAACAATTTGGTCTGAACGATTCTATAACTTTCAGGGCATAGCAGCAGAAGGTCGCTTGATCCTCCTGAGAAGTGCCCGAGGTTGAGGTTTTACCCATAATCGCTGGGCTTGTTTGACCTTCACGTATTCTTGATTCCCATAAACTTGATCGAAATCAGTGGTCAGTAAAAAAACAGAAACTAAAAATCACTAATGGGTTTCTGGGTTCCTCTCTTCTTTCTGCAGCCTTTGAAACTTGTAGTCGTTAAATAGCTTCTGGTTTTCTATAGAATTGTCAAACTTTTTTAATAAAAAACTTTTTCGAGCGATTCGAGCGAAACTGTAGAAAAAAACGTAAAAAAGTGTGGACCAGAAGAATTTTTCCAGCCTCTGATTGTGAGAATAGCCGCGATTTCAAAACATTAGCCCTATTCTCGATTTTCAGAAAATACAGTATAAATAGCCTCAGCTGCCAGTAACTGCTATCAGTTCAGAAGCAATTTAATATTTCAATATGTCGGTGCATATGTATTGCTGCTCTGGTGCCGAGCAGTACTTTTCACCTCCTCAGTCTACACGCATGGCTGAAAAAGATGTAGTCATAAAAAAAGTTAATAAGAGTTTAGAGTCAATAAAAATGGTTGCGATCCATCATCATATCATGTGTATGTCATGCATTACTCTTCCAAGCTTTACGGTGCGTATTTTTTTTTGAAATATTACCTTGCATCGCAGTTCTGTGCCAAAACGTGGTGTTTTTGTTGTTTGTTTGTGAATGTTTGACAAGGTTAATCAACAATAAACATTCTTCGCGAAGTTGCCTCTTTTTGTTTCTCCTTTTGAGCCGAACAGCATTATGGTTGTTTGAAGAATACACCTTCACCCACTCTAACTTGTATATGTAGGTCGAATTTTTTAGAATGAGAAATCAGCAGAAGTGCTGAGGATGTTTCTATAAGGAAAGGCGACGGCGATCTCACTCTAAAGGACATAATACCCACAATGGAATAAAATGGATTTGCATTAGAACTCTGCCGGGGTTCATCGAGAGTCGAACATGGAGAAAAAGTTGGTGATCTCCGCTCGTGAAGCAAAATGTATTGTGAAGGTCTGCCATTGGCAGTAATGACAACAAAGCTTGCGAAGCTCAGTCCTGATGGAAAGGTTGCGTTCGAAGACCCATTTTAGTCTTTTGCGGTCATGTCCATTAGGTTGATGCATATGTTTTCTCCACCGTGTTTGATCCGTCCTAGCATGGATCTTGGTATTTTGTAATCACCAATGCGTGAAGCGTACATGATACTCTTTTTAATCACTCTAGCTATCACTCGCCAACCCTGCAATTGAAGGCCACAATGCCGCACAATTTATGCAAGTTTGTACAAATATTTACTTTGTTATTTTCGATTACTGGCAGATCAAATGCCAGGGAGATAGCGAACGTGTTGGGAGGAATTTCAAAAGGGCATGCCCCAGTCTCTTGGCAGCCTATAGCATACTGAATAGTGACCAAAGGTATAAAAGAGATAATCTGCCTCTTCCAAGGGCGCGGCACATGCCTCCCAGCAATCACTTTTGTAATGCTACCAGAAGAGCGACCATTTCATATTCTGTACTCTTTTTGAAACTTTGTGGGTTATACAATTTCCTGAGAAGAAGAGTTCAGGAAAGGGTCCGTTTGTCGTGAAGCCCACGACTTCATATTATCTGGCTGTCACTGTACTGGATACATAGTATTCGACGCGCATCGGCGGTGTGTGTGTCAAGTAGTGCGTCCGAGGGCGCGCGCGGCAAATTGCGCGGCGAAGTTCATGCCTATCCTGACGGCTTTAGCGCCTATTATTTGGGAACAGACTTGACCGTCCCTCGCATCACCATCATCATCGATTGCGCCGTCGTTATCGATTGTCACGTGGTATTGGGCGTGGCGCCGAGTGTGCACTCAACACCTTGCCATTCTGTGTCATGTCAACGCGCCGAGCGGTTGCTTTCTCTTTTCGTATGCAATAAACTCGCACAACCGTCGTCCCCTAAATAACCTCGTCCCGAAGGGATCGGAAACACTCAAAAGATTGCACTGCTGGGGGAAGAGGAATAAAAGAGGCTCCAGGGTGCGAGCAGGAGTACGGAAAGTAAAGAGCTGCCAGCCGTCGCCGAACGGCTGAAGTCACCAACAGCTCGAGAGGAATGGGAGCACCATGGAGCCTCGAGTCAGCGAAGGAACTGGGGGTCGCGAAGACGAGCAGTCCGTGCGTGCCACACGTCTGCGGACACCGCGCCGCTTTCCTTCCCCTAGGGTAGAGAGTGCCGACGACTACTAATAAGGTAGGAGCTTGACCCGTAGGCATACTTCGTATTTCCTGTCGTATGAAGACAAACGTAATAACCTTTCGTGTATCTTTTCTTGCAATAGCCTTGATAACAGGCCAATGCTTCTGTGTCGCATTTTCTACCGTTTCTCACAATAACAATAGTTATTAGCTTATCCGTAGAGATTCATATACGCACACAGGGAGGCAGAAGTAGTATGCTCGCAGGAACGAAGGGAGAAGGCAGTCGATGCCACACCAACTGATAGCAGTACCCTACAACACACAGGGCTTAAGGCAGGACCACATTGTAACGCATGGCTAGGCGAAACATCGGCGCCATTAACGGAGACCCCTCCGTTCGGACATGGTGCATCGGACTGGAGTTAGGTGGGTAGCAACACACGTCTAGCCTTAGTGATCCTGTTGCGCTGATGGGCGACTGAGGAAGCCGGAAATCACACAGACGCGCTAACGGAACGGCACGCATAACCCGGGGGTTGACAGTGATCGCCGCTAAGGCAGTGCGAAGGGGCCTACCTTACCAACCTAGTGGTCCCGTGTGGATCATGGAAGCTGGAGTGGCACCAGTCGCCATGTGAAGCACGCGACCCATCCGCGGAACTAGGGTGCGGGAGAATTACCCTGCTAAGGTCAACTTGTAGGTAGGGAGACCTCGCCTTGGCTTTAGACTGCAGCTTCGGCCCGTTGGGTCCAACTTGTTGGTCCCTGACATGAGTCCTTAGATTAGCCGGTCGTTCCGTGAAGCCGCCTGAGTGAACCCCGGGCGACCGAAATTGCACATTAGGGGGTGCAACCCTGCCCGCAGATTCAATCGTTGGTTCTGTTTATTGCATCTTCATCGTAGTTCCATCGTTAGCAGGGCTGCTGTGTTTGTAGGGTCAATACTTATCGTGGGGGTAGCCTCCCACGACCATAGCTTATCGTGGGAGGCTACCCCCACGATGTTGCCTTTTCTAGGTTTAGATTCAGGTTTGATAGCTACTACTTTTTGCCGACCATTACAACATCATTGCGTGCGAGTTCAAGCTAACGAAGGCTCTACGGTGACTACAGCTAAGCCTCCGCAGGGCCTGACCAACCCGTGCAGAAGTAAATTACCGTTGACTGCCGACGAGTACCAGCTTCTTGTTAATCGTCAAGAAGTGCTTTAGGTACATTTCGAACATCCGCGCAGTACCATATGCCATAGTATAACATTCTACCTTCTTAACCGTAGTTAATAGTTTAGATAATACACCTCATTACATTTTGTAATTAATTTCAAGTTAGAGAATGCGAGATTCATAATAGAAAGTTCCATCCATGCACTCCAGACCATCTTCAAAGAAGCCGCTTGCGGCTTGGAACTCCCTAGACGAGGCCAAGTAATATCTGGCCGGACGACGACGGCGGAGGATATAAGGAGGCGACACGAGAAAAGCAGCTCGTCACGAGATTGTCGACCATCCGACGCAGAGACCTTCTTCTCGGTCCTCTCCTAGAGATACCTCCATGTGACGATCCCAGCTCTATCATGTTCATCATTTAGCATATGCCACACTATTTAACGTTCCAGCCAGTAATGTCCATCTCTAGCTCTTCTCGGATGACATAACGCACTTCCAACGCGTTTGACGCGTGTTCAACTCCGCGATTCCCAGTGTACCATCGTTCGACTTGTGTCATCGTCAATCACGTTCTTAGAGGGCAACGCATGTATTACACTACGTCCACACTAGCAGTAACTCGCATCAACATCGCGAGATCGTCCTGTATTTGTTAGAAATGTTTGAGCCAAGGTCGCTTTCGTCGCTCTTGTCACCATCCACCATGTAGACACTGTTCAGAGATCACTCTCAGCTTCTGTGTAAGCATCGTTAACCGCAATTACAACATAGACGACGTGGTCCACGTCGGTACGACTTCTATAGGCCGCGCAGACATGACCACAGTCGCAAACACGGTGCCATCCCGTCGAAAAATCCATCTCACGACGACCGCAGAAGTTATTCCATCAGTGAGAGCTTAAGGTCTGCATCGCAGGATGATTGTCGACGAGATTATAGGCCGCAGGCTTACTCCCCAGCAAACATTATAGTCGTTTGCCCATTTGACATTTTCCGTCGATCCGTAGATCAGCCGTTTCGAAATCACTAACATCCGGCTCCTTATGCGTTTTTGAAGATGCCGCTGAACGAGTCTATTTTTGCTTGTATACCATCTTTGTCGGTCAGAGTCTGCCTCGATGTCGTGTTTCGTCATGGCGAAGTCGTACACCAGCGACTTCAAGTCAATAGCGACATCACGACTGGATCTTCTAGCAGTCCTCATTAATGTCCGCCTTGCGCAGCATCTTGTAAATCTGTTGGACATCTACATCCGTCAATATACGTCTTCTTCGATTCTCATACAACCCTATGCCACATATCTATCTCGACAGCGCAACATCTCTGTCCAAAATAGGGTTCACACCGTTAGGCTTCCTCTCGGATGTCCTAGCATCCTCTCGGCAATGTAACATCACCACTAGCCTCCGTTGTGTCGCATGATTGCGCTACAAGTGGTTTGCCGACGAAAGACGCGTAGGATCGTCTTTGGTGGTCTGGCCCATCATTTCCACGTTCGCCACCATCTTCGGTTTACTAGGTCCGACTTTCGCTACCATCTGGCAGCGAAACGGACTGCGAATCTGAGTCACAGGTGGCGCATATTGCGCATAATCCGACTTTTGCCTGTTTACCGTTAGCCGCACTAACAGCTTGAGAAAACTGCTTGGGATCACGGCACATGTCCCTCGTTTTCTGTGTACGCGAATCTTCGACCGCATTTCATCGCTGACACAAAGCGCCTATAACATCTTATAGCGCAGGCGGCGCAGTTAAACGCCAAATGAAGTCGCATAACCGCTGAGATGGCAGTCGCGGGGTGTCGTTCGTCTTAGCGCATCGTCGCGAGGATGAACACATCCCGCAGTATTGGCCCTCGTAGCAGTTCAACGCAAAGGAACACCACTTAGGACTTCCTCACTGTCCAGATCGCAGGTCTTATCGCCGCCAGTCCTTATGTTACCATCTTGTAGGCTGGCTACGATCTTCGTTTGGCAACATTACCTGCAACGTTATTACGTGGGAGTTCACTCCACCATAGCTCTACTTCGTTATAATCGTCTTATTCCATCTGGACGTACTCTAGTTGTTACAACTCTCCGCGTATGTGTCGTCTATAAAAAAGTCAGTAGTCAGTAGCCGTCACCCGCATATACCATCGCCAGCGGAAGGATGGACAATAACATCTTGTTCGTTCCACCACGTCGGTATCGACTATCTCGACTTCTCAAGTTATCGCAGTGTGTATCTACCTGTTAAAGCTTCCGGTACGACCATGAACGACTTTCTATGAATCTTGGCATCGTGTGAGTTCCGGTATGAAGGTGAGTGGTATAGCCTCAGCCAAGATGGTACAGCACTTTATTCAGTCAACGTTTCGGCGTTACCGCCTTCGTCAGGACCTGGAAATTCTTTTTTGCTTCCAGGTCCTGACGAAGGCGGTAACGCCGAAACGTTGACTGAATAAAGTGCTGTACCATCTTGGCTGAGNACGCAGAGACCTTCTTCTCGGTCCTCTCCTAGAGATACGTCACCGCTCCATGTGACGATCCCAGCTCTATCATGTTCATCATT
>UZAF01016863.1:0-26095 GCA_900617895.1 Haemonchus placei
ACAGAATAGACGATACTCATCGCAAAGCAAAAAAAGAGAAATTTCAAAAACATTAGTTTTGTTGCAAAAGACTTGTTATGATTGGCATTTTGTCTTCCACCCAATGCATGAGATGTTATAGATTGGTCAAGTGGTTTGACGAACGTTAAGGTATCAAACTGCAAATGCTTGTCATCCTAACAGAACATCTTAGACAGGAGTAGAGACAAAATGGTTGCGTTCTTGCAGCTCAATATCATGCTCCTCACTACAGAGTGACCGGAAGGTTATGTCTGTGTCGCCTATTGCCACGTGGATTCTGATGTGTGTATATCGACTGCCAAAGCACAGCAATTTATTAACCTCAAACCTGGGTAATTAGGCCGGTTACAATACATGAGCAGAAATAACAGTCAATAACAGAACTACTTCTGTCTTGGACGCCTTTTATACCATCTTTTCCAGCCAAATCCTGTTTCCCGCCAAATCTTGCAGTAGTTGATCGTGGAGTAGGCCATTCACGACACCTTTGAATTTTACAAGGTTTGGAATGAGATAGTAAGCAAGCAGAGGCGAAAACAAATCCAATACAAACAAAGAGGGTGTTTACGTTAAGATGAGTTCAATAGTCTTCAAAGTCAGGCAAAGTGGAAACAAAATCAGGAAGAGAAAACAAGAGCTGATGGGGGCAAACTTTAATGCGTCCAGCGATTAACGATATCATCCTTTCAATACCATTCAGTAGTAGATCATGGAGTGGGCCATCCACGACACTCCCGGCCACCCATCTGTTGTCACGTCCCATTCCCTGCCTTTCGCGGGGAGCATCTTCAAGCCGTAAGTGCATCTGCTCTTTAGCCTCAGGAACGGAACACAGTGCTTCAAGATGTCCCTCACTGGGGATAAGGTCTCTGGAGGGTGTGTTCTAGACCCTGGCGCAGTACCACCATCCTTTTTGCTCAAGGCCGCGCCTGTCTCCACATTGCTCCAAACAAAAGCGACACAACTTGCTATCGTCAATGATCAGTTTCCGTGTGCGTGCATTTTGGACAATCGGACAAGAGTCCAAAAAATGAGCGTATTGCACTCTGCAGAAAACATAAGGGCGTTGAGGTCCCACTCCGTTCGAGTAGGCGACTAATTGGCAATATTCGAATCTTTTCAACGCATATTCCATTGATTCTATCCAGCGCCGTTAACTCTCGAATTCACGTGCGTGTGTCGTACACTGCACTGCATTTCCCGATCCTTTTCTTGACATCGAAGGTCCTCAGCTTAATGTTGTTCTTGGTCATGCAATTTTACATGATGGTCTCCGTCAGTCACACAGTTTTTCAATGACGACAGTTTGGTTTCCACGGACCTGATTTCTTCGGTCTTCTCCCTCAGAGGTTGCTGCAACTTGTTAAAGTTCTCATCTAGTTCCCTTGGGTGCTCCTTAGAATTTTCCTTCTTGAGATACTTTTTAGCTTTCGCTAGGGGTTCTTCCGTCTGCTTGATCACTTGTATCAGGGGTCGAAGTTCCTATTAGTTCCTATCGAAGTCTCTATCGTCCTATTGATAATTTCTATCTTGTGGAATCCCCCATCCTTTGCAAGACATTCCTCAGCTCTGCGGAGGCTCCTGCCAAACTTGCTTGAAGTGTATAGATCTTTTGGTGAGTACGAATCGCGTTGCAACTCGCAGAAAAACTTCCTTTACGGTGCTCGCCGAGTGTCTGAGATCTGTGAGAACGATGCCTCCCTCCCACGCCTCGGCATTTTTAAAGACGTCATCGGACTGAATGAATTTAAAATGATTACGAGCAGTACGCGACAGAGTTATATAACGTCGTATCTCATTAAAGCATTTTTCGAGTTCTGTTTTTCGATACAGATTTTGAGCTGTTCAGCGTTTGGGTGTGATCTCACGAGCAGTCTGCTGAGGTATGCAGCATCTCCATCGATATCGCATATGACCAACCCGAAGTTATGAGCGTGTGAATTAGCGTACTCGAAGGCATTTGTGCTTTGTTTACACAAATCATTAAACTTGAAATACAGAGAGGCTGTTTCTTGCTCATGCTTCCTACTGGGTCTGTGAAAGGGAGTCGTGGTGTTAGGCCATACCTCAGAAAACTTTGTGACCCCTGACCATACACTTAAAACGGTAATTGGCCCGCGAAAGCTGCGCAATTGGAGGCATTTCACTTTGTGAAATGGTTGAGCTGTTTTCCTTGTTGATATGAAGGAGCTTGGGGTTGTAATTTGTTTTTGGCGGACTGATCAGACTTGATTTCCCTACTTTGTGGTGTGACCAATCGTTTTACATTATTTCATGTAAAGTTTGTAACAAATAGGTGCAGTAACATGGTTTGGAGCCCGAATTCCCTGAATTCGGTGAACTTGCAGTGGTTGTCACGACGAGGAAACCTAGTGCCAGGATGAATAGCAAACTTGAAGCTGAGACAGATCCGACACTTGTCGCTGTTTTTTGGTGTTCTTTGATATTCTGCGGGCGTGGTCGCAAATTGTGACCATAAGAAGGCTCCGCAACTTGACGATATTCTCGTGGAATGTCGGGCACTTCTTGCATTTCTCCGTGACGAGGGTCTTGAATGTCGTGGCTGTAGTCTTCAGTGGTGTCCTCTCATTTCAATGGTACTAACAAATTCAGAGGCCTTCTTACTCGTTTAAGCGAAGGCAATGTTATATGTTCTGTTCTCTGATTACTTCATCTCTATTCTTTGGTAGAACGCTAATTCTCCCCGTCCGCCACATGTGCCGAGGTTGAACCTCATCGCGAATCAAGACGAAGCTCCCGACTTTTGGTACCAGTGCTCCAGCTCTTTTGTTTCCAACTTTAGTCTGATGTTTTTCTCTCGGAGCAGTGAGGTACCGAGTGTGCCAGAATCGCCCAAATCTTTCGGTTAACTTGCGCGAGCTCTGTAACGCCTGGATTGCCTGAATCTTTGTGTGAATCATTGAAATGTCGAGAGGTGGCGCGTAGGAGGAATCTTCCTGTTCGTATTCGAGCGATTCGGAGGGAAAATGTGTTTGTAGTTCTCTTTGAATGAAATCGATCAGTTTTGAAACGTTTTCTCGATCGAAACTTGAGTTGGAATAGGGAAGCGGTTGGGTGTTTAGTAGCGCTTCTATTTTCGCGATCGTCGTCGATAGCTCTTTGAAGGAGAGTCAGGTCTAGCGTTTTATAGAGAGAGTACTCAACTGACTTGGTTAACCTTTCATGAAAACCTCCTTGCCAGGGAGCATATGGGGTTATATGTCGCCAATCAATCTCGTTGTCGCAAATCTCCCGGGCCACTGCAGGATCATTTTCTGCTGCAGACGAACATTCCTTGAAGATCGTTTCGCCCAACAGGAATGCCGGGAGTTATCGCTAGTGATGGAGGGAGGAACGCCTCTCCGTGCGAAAAATCTTCGGAGCATATGGAGAAATGCGCTTGTCGACTGGCTAGAAACGATGTCCAGGTGAATAAGACGTGTTACCATACAGATAATTATGACTCCATAACATTTTCCTTTGTCCTTACTTGGAACAATAATTGTGAGGGGACCGAAGTAGTCTAACCCCACATGCTGAAATGGACGTGACTGAACGACTCGTTCTGCCGGAAGGCTTGGCTGATCGGGGTACTTGCACGGCAGGTTGTTGAGTTTCTGACAAACTATGCACTTTCTAACTTGTCTTGCAACTTGTGAACGTAGTTGTGGGATCCAGAACTTTTGTCGTGTAATAGATAATAGTGTGGTTTACTCCTGGATGACCACTGAGATGAGCCTCTTGTATGATGAGTTTAGCCAAAAGAGTCTTTTGCAAAATTAAGATGGGGTATTTTGCTTCTTCTTCCATTTCGCTTTTTCCTAGCCAGCGGAAACATCGCATATTGCCCTCGCTATCTTTCTGTACATTCAAATGACAGAGTTTTCAGAGTATTGCTGGCTTGATCCATGTTCGCTGATGATGACGAATTAGAACTTTTTCCGCGGACTTGACCTCTCTCCCCCTTAGTACGCCTGTAGTGGGTTTCAAACATTACTTGAGTGGGGTCGAGATCTTAACGTCGTCTTGACCCTTAATAGTGAGCCGCTGGATTATGACCCGTACAAATTAGGACTATGACTTAGAACGATGCCAAAATTCTTTTTGCTTTTGTGAGCGTTGTCGCGTGTCTACTTGTAATGAGTTCCTCTGCATGCTCTTTTAAAGTTGGATGACTCGCGGCTGTCAGACCGATTTTAAAGAGCTCCTCTCTTTCTTCGTATCGTTCATGTCCCAAAAAACAAAGGACTCTAGTGTTTTTAGTTTTAGCAATTCTGAAGTAGGTATATGTAGCAAAGACGGATCGTTCCACCAGAAGTGGTTTCCAAAGTCGTTCTTATGTAGGCCACGAGTACCACAGTCAGCAGTGTTTTGGCCTGATGGAGCGAACATGAAGGGGCTTGAAGCCCCCTTGACTTCAAGTGTTCGTATATACATATTTCAGATTTCGGTGGGACGGTGTATGATTAAGATTCCTTCCTCCTTTTCCCCTGAATCCCTTAGTCAGTTGAGTACTATTTCGTAGTCGGAAAAGCATTAATTTGCCAAAGATGTACTACTGTTCAAATTTGGGTGATGTGTGCATTGACTGAGTCGCATTGCCAACGTCAATGCATTCAATTCCATTTTGGGTACAATCATTGAAAACCATATCGAAGGGAGCTTCCCTCGCACCATCAGCAAACTCGCAGATTGATCATAGCATAAGTATGCGCATGTTGCCATACCTTCTAAACTTGCGTCTGCGAATGCTACAAGAACTAGCTGATCCGCTCTTCCGGATATGGTTCAATGAAGGTGTTTGTAAAAACCATGAATAGACTTTACTGTCTTTCCACTCATTAACTCTCGTCTTTGGTAGCTTTTCGTCCCACGTATAGTTGGCTTCCCACAGCGACTGTATGAATACATTGGCTTTGTGCGTTATCGGAGTAATCCACCCAAATGGATCGTAGATTGAGGCCACTAAACTTGCTGCCGTTCTTTTGGTCACTTGTTCTTTCACTTTAACGGTACGTGCTAACTGAAAGCTGTCGACGGAGGAGTTCCATGTGGTTCCTAGAACCTTAGGATTTCTATCCTTAGATTTGTCTGCCGTGGCTGTTTTATTCTAGAGAGCAGAATTATCGGAGGCGAACTCTCGTAGGTTTATGGACGATCGCTGAACATCTGTTTAACTTGCTTGTACTTGTACCTTGCTTCTTCAGGAGTATTGGTCGTTACGAGCGGGTTATCTACATACAAGTTGTTCTTGTTTCCCTCCACGAGCATCTTGTTGTTCGTATATGAATTCAAATGGTAGTGTGTTGTAGCTGCCAACAAAAATGGTGAACTATTGAGTCCGAAGGTGACTCCCGTGAAACGAAGTGTCCGGATGCTCTCCGGGGTAGGCGGCTTCTCATAATTATGCAGCCAGAGGCTTCCGTCTCCATCGCTCTAGTGTAAGCGCACTCGCAAAAACGCTTCTTCGACATCGGATATGATGCCTGTTATCCCAATTCGAAAGCGTAAAAAAGTACCGAAAAGAGGTGGAAGAATCACAGGGACACGATGAAGAATTTCATCCAAAGAAAGGCTCCTTTATAATAAGATGAGGCTTCGAAAACGATCCTCAGCTTTGTTGTTAGCTTGTTCGGAGTGAGCCCTGGCTCGTGCAGTATATAATGGGCTATCGACCCGGTTGCTTTAGCCTGTTTTGGAACGTCTGCTACAATCTTGAGCCGTAGTTGTTCTTCGAAAACGTTGTTATACATATGGAGTAGCTCTGAGTTCCGCTGCAGCGTGTTCCAAGTGTTGGCCAGTTTTCGAAGAGCTATAGTTTTGTTGTAGGACAGAAGGCAGTTCTTCCCACAGAAGACGTACGCAATAGTTATCTTCCCGGGTCTGTCGATATTAGTTTTTTTTCATTTGCTGAGGTCCATTGAAATCTTAAAGGCACAGGTCAGGAAAAGGTGGTTCCGGAGATTTGCATACAGTTTGAATTCGAAGCCCCCTCTGATACCATTTGTGCAGGAATGAAGTCGAAAATCGTTAGAATAGGGCACAATTAGGGCAGGAACATTGGGGGACGTCAGGGCTCCGCCCCTCGCTAGGCTGACTACGCGTTCGAATTTTTCTTCACCTTTTTCGCATTGGAGCGAAGTTGGTGGAAAATCGATACGCTGATTGGCAAATTGCCAGGAATGGTCAGCTGGTCGACCGCCTCCTTCTGGTACTAATATTCGGCTGCATTTCAACTGATTGGCTTCAACTGAGCATAAATCTTCAAATGAAAGTCAAAGAGTGTTCTTGACATTGTACAAGAACACATAAATGACCCCAAATGAAGAAAATGCGTTGCAAATAAAAAAATTGAAATCCTAGCATGCATTTTANTTTCGCATTGGAGCGAAGTTGGTGGAAAATCGATACGCTGATTGGCAAATTGCCAGGAATGGTCAGCTGGTCGACCGCCTCCTTCTGGTACTAATATTCGGCTGCATTTCAACTGATTGGCTTCAACTGAGCATAAATCTTCAAATGAAAGTCAAAGAGTGTTCTTGACATTGTACAAGAACACATAAATGACCCCAAATGAAGAAAATGCGTTGCAAATAAAAAAATTGAAATCCTAGCATGCATTTTACAAAACAACGTACTATATGGAAACTTAGGTGCATTTAATCGTAAAATTATAAATATAAGGGAATTTACTCACCTTTCTGTGCAGAACAACTGAATAAACATAAAAGTTCAGCGAAATATCAGTTGGGGAATAAATAATTTCAGGAATCTAGTCTAAATCAGCTGTTTGGGTGTTTTGTGTGCCATTGCACACATGGCGTCGCATTCATGTACTTTCGCGAAAATTCACTTAACCACCGTTTTCCCATTATGAATCTCGTCCAACCACTTTTTCCTCTTTCTTTCGGCCGTTTGTTTTCCTTTTTTCACTGTTTTTAGCCTTTTATGCTTCACCATTGTCCTAGCGTAGGCCTTACCTACCACTATCTCTAAAATACCGGATACCCCCAAAATTGTCCTGAACTGTGCCTTTAAGTTGGCTCGTTTCCAAGGGTTCAGTAGTGGTCCCACAGTTCCTCTTCTGATGAATCTTCGTCGTCTGTCGAAAGAGTATTGATTTGTGCTTTTAAGGACCGATACTTGTTCCACGTTTCAACGTCTCTACAAGTCTGTATTTCTAGAACCTGCTGAGTATGTAGGTGTCTGCCTGTGATAAGGTTGCCAGCCTTTGTTGGCAGAAGGTGAAGCCCAGATGGAAGGGTGACTGGTGTCCGATCTGTTCTCTAGAATTTCCATACCTGATCACAGCCGAGAAGTATCAGAGGCTGTATTTGTTTTCCTTCTCGGAGCTTTTCTTTTGAATCTCCTTGAAGATAATGTATGAAGAAGAAGTGCTTCCTCCGGACTCGTTGGGAGTTGGAACTCTTCAGCTAGTGTATTGTCGATAAATGAAATCTCGGCACCAGCGTCTAATAGAACAGGGAAACTGCGGAAGTCACCTTTCTTGTTATCGATCAATTGAATTTTGCCTCTAGGAAGGAACGTGGTTGAATGGATTTCTTGTTTTGACTGAACCTGAAAAACTGGTTTTTCAGTTTCTTCGATGCGTCCCTCTCCGGCTATAAAGCTGACCTTTTGCGTCGTTCTGACATTTCTCTTCGTCCTATTGTCCGTCTTCTTTGGATCCACAACTTGTGATTGCTGGGGTTTCTCCTGTAC
Source organism: Haemonchus placei (assembly GCA_900617895.1). NCBI lineage: Eukaryota > Metazoa > Nematoda > Chromadorea > Rhabditida > Trichostrongylidae > Haemonchus > Haemonchus placei. The sequence continues at coordinate 7,744 of UZAF01016863.1, forward strand.
TTCACTTCTGCAGGCAAGGTCTTGAAGCAAGCTGATGAATGCTGAGATCCTTCACACCGGTGACAGTTTTTGCGTTTGCATTCCGATGTTTTGTGCTGTGATGAAGGGCACAGTTGACAAAGCCGGTTGTCCCAAAGGTATTTTACCCTTTCTCTCGGAGTTGTATACGTGGTACAGGAAGATGGTTTATGTTCGCTTCTACAGAACATACAGAGATTCTCCCTATCGTTGGAATTTTCCTTCGTCCCCTTTATTGATGTCGTCTGCGGCGTATGCGAGGATCGATTGATGAGAACGTTCATCATTTCTTTTTCTGACAAAACGTCTAAAATTGCATTCAATAGTGCTTCCATCGTGAATGTCGTATTTGGTGGAAGAAGACGCCTCTTTTCTAAGCAATTCTTTCTTCATATAAGCAGGAAATTTGCCCAGAATTTTCTTGACAATTACTTGAGTGTCTACGTGTTCTAATTTTTTTTCAGTTGCATAACAGTGACTTGCACTTGTTCGAAAAGCGTGCGTTGGTTTTTAAGGGTCAAACTGCGCAACCTGTAATGGTGGAGCTGATCAGTCAGTTTCTGGATCACTTATTCTGAGTTGCCATAGCAAGCTTGAAGAAAGTTTACTGCTCTGGAGTACTTCTCTGGAGTAACATGAAGTTTCTTCACAGATTCCCTACCTTCGCCGTCAAGAGCGTTCAATAAGAAGTTGAACTTGAACAGTTCCCGTGAGTCCCTTGAGTGGACATTTGCATTGAACAGCACCCAGAAATTGTCGAAGTCCCAAATGTTGCCCGTAAACTTGGGAACAGGGAGTGGCGGAAGCTCGGCTTGTTTGGGTACTTGATTAAGGATTAGGTTATGGGGTGCTGAGCTTTGAGCTGTTTTCTGTAATCTCAGCCAATACAAGTGCGAGGGAATCCTCTGCGCGAGTGAGATACTGCTCTATGTCGGTAGGTCCAGCCTCTCCACCACCTACCTCCAGAGAGAGTAATTCACTCAATGCTTTTCCTCTTGACTACTGAGTGTTTCTGTCGTCCCTACTACTTCTTCTAGGCGGCAGAAGTTGCTTAGGTTAACCTTACTCAGAAGGTCTTCAGTGTGTACTTGTAAGGAATCGAGGCTTCCATTCTTGAAACGCTGCAAAAATTGTTCAAGTCTGTTGCAAAAGCGCGTTAAGCGGCGTTTGGTTGTTGTTATTTGAAAAACCATCCCGGCCTAATTGATTGATACTGTAGATCACAGATAATCAATGCTCGGCCACTAATCAGTCGTTGAACCTATCCTCAGTGAACTTCACATTCAACCTGCACTTGACTTCTGGTTCAAGTTCCCAACTTGTACTGCACTTATTCGAAAGTGTAAAAAGGAAAAATTAAAAAATTCCAAAACTCCACTTGAAATTTTCAAAAAGCCGGCTTGAACTCGCTTCGAACTTGGTCCATCCGATGCACCATGTGTCGCCTATTGTCACCCGGATTCTGATGTGTGTACATCGACGGCCGAAGCACTGTAATTTATTAACCTCAGACTTGCGTATTTAAATCGGTTACAATACATGAGCCAAAATAACAGTTAATAACAGAACTACTAACAGATGGAAAAGGGTTGAGGAACCCGTCTGTCTTGAGCGCTTTTTATACCATCTTTTCCCACCAAATCCGGTTTACCGCCAAAACCTGCAGTAGTCGATCGCGGAGTAGACCATTCACGACATCTTCGAATTCAACAAGGTCTGAAATGAGATAGTAAGCAAGCAGAGACGAAAACAAATCCAATGCAAACAAAAGAGGGTGTTTATCTTTAAGGTGAGTTCAACAGTCTTCGAAGTCAGGCGAACTGGAAACAAAATCAGGACGAGAAAACGAGAGCTGATGGGTGCAAACTTGAATGCGTCTAGCGACTAACGATACCATCCTTCCAATACCATTCAGTAGTAGTGGAGTGGGCCATCCACGACAATGTCCTTCTGCCCTTGTAAAAACCTGACAGCCTTTCAACTGCAAATAAGCAGAGTTCAAAGTGAATTCTGGAGCAGGATAGTGAACACCTCAGGCTTTATAATATTATGAAGTCTGAAAAGATTAGGGATATCCTGAGTTCTTGAGACGATTGTTACTGCCATTGTGTCCCCTAAAGCAACCGTGGTGGAGGGATTGACTGAAAACGAAATCTCAGTTTTTTGAAGAGCAAATAATCAAAGCCGTTCCGTGAGACAGTTGGTCCGTGAAGAAGCATCGACTCTTCAAACGCGTGACGCGTACAAGGCGGCTATTTTAAAGAAAATTTCAGACTTTTGAACGATGGATCCTGGCACGGATATGGCATTCGCCGATAATTCAATTTATATGCTGAGGCAATAAGGTGAAATCTTCTACGACTGCCATTCGTTGCTCTCATTGTCAGACAAGATGAGACTTGCTGCCAATCTCCATATCACAATATAATTTGTTGGTGTAATTATTTTTGCAACTAGCATCTCCACGAAGGAGCTTGAATAGCTATGTGTACCTTTCATAACTCTCAAAATCCAGGCAAAAAGGCATCTGTCACGTGATCCAGCGGACCGATATTATTTTGACTTGGCCTATTCAGTTTGTTTGTTATGGTCTAGTTATTACCTTATGCCCTGATTTTCCTTTCAGAGTGCACTCTGTGATTGTATAAATAAATAAATAAATAAATAAATCTGTGAGGAAAGTTCTGATCATCATGGAGCCACTACAATGCAGCTCATGGATGATGATGAGATACAGTATTCGGTTTACTCCACACCGTCGAATAGAGAAGTTCAACTATAATCCAGACCGAGGCGGCACCTTCGACATATGTCTCAGAAGATAACAAGATTTACTCGACAACGAGTGTCACGATCTCGAAGAAAAGGACAAAACTTGGGTACTTATCTCACGCTAGAACAAGAACTGCCATAAGGTGCTGACCAAACCTCTAAAATCTCATGAAGTGACAGCAGACTGGGAGTAATGATAGTTGATAGCAAGAGCGGACTCCGCATAGAGAAAGCATTGTGTAAAACGGTATTCGCTTATCGATTGCCTACCGCAGCACTCCCCGAAGTATCCGCATGATTTCTTTGGATGCTCATCATACCTAATCTGAATGGAAAAATGAGATTTCCAAATCACTCGTATAAAATCGTTATGAAAATCAAAATGAAATAAAATGGGCAGCAAATAAGAACTAGAACTGTTTTGGAACGCTGTATGTCCTGCTGCATCACGTGTCAGCGCTTCTGCTTAGACATCTTCTTTTGTTGTTTTCATGTGCATTAATAGACAAGAGCCCCCAATACTATGAACTTGGTACACGCTTCAGGTATGCACTGTAACAGCTCCGATGACATTGTATACGGTACGATATATGTTTTGGCCGTTCGGCACTGCGTTGTGTAAAATAGCGGGATCACTGCAAGGATTCAACATATTTCTATCAACATTCTCTATTGCAGCGATAGCATTCGATAGGTGAGTTTTCTCAAATTAACTAAGCAATTAGCAATCAATTACACCCTCTTCAGATATGTTCTTGTCATTTTCCCAACCAAACGCGAACGCCAACAGAATCTTTCATTGATGTTCTTCGTACTTATTTGGGTGGTCTCATTGGTGCTAGCAGTGCCGCTACTGATCACCTCCGATCTCAATACCATTTATGAGGATTCTTCTTGTGATATTTCACTGAGGATATGTCATGAGCAGAATGAAATTTGGCAGACGGTTGGTATCACTTTACTGGGCTGTTTCGCTTTCAAATGTTATGGCTGGTACATAATGATGCACATACCACTAATGTGATTAGTGAAATCGAATCGAGTTAGTTGGGCATTCTGACTTCGCAGGGCTTCCTATTCGTTTTCGGGCATATCTGAACGGTAAAACTTGTGAGCTGGAGGTAGACCACCTCCAGAAGGTAATTGTCCCTCCAGTTTAGGTACGTATTCATTTTACTATGCACCTCTCAGTGAAAGGCTCCATTCGACTGTGCGCTGTCGGTATCTATCGACGAATGATTAAGTATGAGATCAAGCTTTGAATCATGACTGATTTCTCAGAGCAAGTTCGATTCTGCCCCAGACAATGATTACTCTCTTGTAATGGATAAAGGCATCGCAGAAGCATATAAGATGCGTAGCGAAGTAATACGTACGTACTACGTACTACGTACTTCGGCTAATCGAGGTAAACTAAATTATGGTGAAGGTGTGGCGCGTCGCTAGCCACTGTAGTTAAAGCCGACTACAGGGCGCACTTTTGTAGTCGACGGCTCTACCACAATACTTTACGAACGTTCTGCTTTTTCTACTTCTTCTTTTATGCTAGCCCCTTTTTCTTTCAATCTCTCCTATAGTGAAGAAACACTCACGCTTGTTCGTTTTAAAATTCAGCTAGTGACGCACCAATCTAAAATCGCGCCGCAGAACGCAGGGAGCGGAAGTAGTATGGTAACTGTCCGAGTCGTTAGCAAGTGTCAAGCTTCCTCTGTAACTATGAGGTATAGAATAAGTGTTTTCAGCTGAAGGACCCATGGCTACTACAGTTTGCCTCATTCCAGTGATGTTTTACTTATGCAGAGTGAGGCAAAATTGTGGAAGCAAAGCTCAGGCGCACTATCTCCGACTACGGGGCAGTTTTTGTTTCTGAACTTTGTTTGTTTTTGTTCAAAGCTGTGAACTCTGTTGCAGCTAGCCCTAAATTTTTGCATTTCTCATAAACAATGATACGTTTTGCCGTTCCGTTTTGCATCGTTTTGCCGTATTTCTGCGACTGTCAATGATTCCGAGCAATCAACGTTTCTAGTTGTTCAGATGCGTCAGGAAATATTGTTTTAAAGACTACTGCGAGGTCACGTAGCTGCGTTTCTGGCCGCTCGGATCGTGGGATTATTAATTATGTAACTTTTGCGGCCAATTTTAGGAATGTGGGTAGTCTAGGCTTCGTTACGGCACCGTTAATGCAGAGCTGTAGAGGTGTCGCATTTCTACGAAATCTAAGAGTAGGTACGTAAGAATTGCTCAAGTGTGAAAGCATAGCAGGGTTGCTCCATGTTGCTAGTGCAAAAGATTGTAGAGAACGAATCGACTAATAGTTTTTTTGGGTGGCATACAGTGTCAGTAGAAATAATTCGGGCCAGAAGTTAATCATCCAAGTAACTTGCGTAAGTAACATCACTTTTGCGGCGTTTACCGCACTCAAAGGCCCGTGGGACTTGTGTGATGCTGTCTGACTTGAGTCAGTTATCTTTAAGAGGAGGTCAGATGTTCTAGAGCTCGGCCTCCGTGTGGCGCCTCCCAAAGCCTGCTTGCCTCAGACGGCAAATTGCCTTCTTCATGTTCAGAAGACTAGATAATAGATTTAATGCTTCTACAATGTATCTCCCTCTTTTTTCTGGTGGTAAAGATGACATCTGTTGTACATCTTCCAAGCGACAGGCATTTGTACCAGTAATAACGAGAAAAGTTGTGTTAGCTCCCGGTCGATTGAGCGTTGCTACAATTCCTTCAAACGTGCATTTTCTACCCATCGAGTTCCTCTCCGAAAACAAAAAACTGCTTGTAATTGATTTCGAGTGACTTCTTTATAATTCGTCATCATCCATATCCTTCACTCTTACAGTGGCTTAGGCAAATTGATATTGAATTCTGGCCATGCACCAAAAGTAGAATTTTCCACTTCTGCCCATAGAGCTTCTCATACCATGCCTTCAATTCCAAGTTTTCGCTGTCGCTAATGCTGCGTTAGAGAGTCTGCTGCATTTTCTAAGAGAATCCGAGAATTGCCTTTTTTGCCAGCGCTTGTTGGCAAGCTTCCATCGATTCAAACTCGTTAGACTTCATCATCACAATTGCTCATTTACTTTGCTCCAGGTACGTTGGACGTTTTGGAGGGTTGAAAGCTGAAAGTTTCAAAGCAGAGCAGTGTGTTGTATTCGAAAAGGGGTCTCAACTGAAGCAGGATGGAAGTCTTGAAATGTGCCATTGGCCTGTTCACTCTTCGCTATTCAAGGGACTGTCATGCGAGAAATGTCGAAAAGAAGAGTAATCTCGGACACACTCGTCAAATGCCGCAAAGACAGAGAGAGAGAGCTAGATGATCGGAAGGCATCACTATCTTTTGAAGACTGACGAAATGACAGCAGCGAAGCAAATATGTGAGCTGAGGTGCATAATAATCATAAAGAATGGTGCAAATTCAGAAAGATGCTGCAAAAAAGGCAATTGCGGGATTCCGTGAGGCTGTTACCATATTTATGGCACAACCTCTATTGCTGAATCACTTCAACGCTCGGTCACTCCAAACAGGGCGTTTCACATAACACCGACATACTAATTTCACTTCTTCCACGTCATTGGAAATCTTGATCAAATGAAGCGGTCCAACCATGAAAAATCTGTACGGCGAAGCAGTATTAAACATTACTCCAGTTCAGTCAATTTTGCCAATTTGTTTTCAGCCAGTATAGAATTGTGAATTCACTATTAAACGGTCAATGGAGTGCGCTGCTGCAGAAGACAGCTCGGGAGGAGAAATTAGCAACATCGACCTTCAGCGAAAACTCGATATTGTTTGAGGAATGATGCAACAAAGTTTGAGAACGTCGATAAGTATTATAATATTGCTAGAGAGATGATAATGTGCGCGACCTCAAATCGTCAAATTGTACAGAAGGAGCTATTTACACGTTACTGATCCCAGGAAGCCTATCTACTCATTACTTGCTTCAAGAAAAATTGTGTGATGAAATGCAAGCTCCTTTTCGAACGGTGAAAACGTCGGCTCCTCCAAGACATCGACTTACATAGTTGAGAGGTTGTTCACGTTGAACCTCAGAAGAAAAACGTAAGCCTACTCAGGGAGCACCCTCAGGAACGCCCTGCTCTCTGATGAAAGACCAGCTCGCATTCAGACCTCTTTGATCCAACAGGGTTCGGCAGCAACTCATGGGTGCAGCAGTAGTGGAAAGATCTCTTTTAAGACTTCGCTTGCACTCAAGGACGGCCAATTGGTAGTTCCAAATCATAGTTGATGGTTTATTCAGTGCGGTGTTATTTGGAGGTAGAGCCTCCTCTGAACAATACCACTCGATATGCTCGATATGCTCAGAAGCTTGGAAGAAGTTTCCCTCATTCACATCTGTGTTGAGATAGTTACTCTCGAATTTGACCTGCTGGCATCGTCTAAAGACAGATGGAACTCTTCTTCCACGTAATTGGGCATCCACCCCGCCGTGCATACATAGGCTTCATTGCACAGTGCACTGCTTTCGTGCCATGACTCTATCGCTGATATTGTTGACAGCGGGGACAAAAATTCTGAGAAACTTCGCTACTATTAAAGACGCCATTCGATTGCAAACGGTCTCTTTTTTTTGTAGAGGAGCCGGACTTCTCCCTTGAACTCTCGCCTTTCTACTTCTCAACGCGTTTCCAACACGGGGCATAAATGTTCCTAATCATATAATTTAGTGCCCAAAAACTCAGGCTAGCGGCACAAAGGTCAGAGATAAAATACTGACAGAAGTTTCTTTTGTGAACATCACCTTGACTTGAAAGTGTTTTAACACTAAAACAGTCCTATTCTGTTACAGATGATGATTTCTAAACGGACGTACACGCTATCAGTCCTAGCTACTCAGTATGCATTTCCCCTATTCTCCCTAGTGTTCGCGTACACTCGAATCGCTCACCGTATGAAGTTGCGCTTCGCCAATCGAAATATCCCATTTTCAAGCTCACTTAGCCAAAACCAACGGAGAAAGTGGGTGCATTTTGAAGTACACATTTCCATCAGTATCTTGACATTCTAAATTTCAGATCAGCGGTGGATCGGCAACGTCGTACACATCTACTTCTTACGTGCGTCGTCGCCGTGTTCGCGATCGCATGGCTGCCACTGAACGTTTTTCACATGGTATCTCTTTCCATAATTCCGCATCCACAATTGAGTAATTTGTATGTAGCAACCGAAGCTGATGAATAATTGAACCAGTCCTAGAAACTAGAAAGTTGATTTTTCACGTGATTTTGATTTTTTTGTGATTTTTCAAGAGTCTACAGAGAACGAGTCGAAAGATCAAGAAAACTTTCAGCCTTGCCCGCAGTTATCATTAACGTGTGATCATTGTTCTGCTTCTCTTATTTTGAATATTTTCAAGGGCAGAGTTTTTTCTTTACTCCGCTTTTGAGGTCCACTTTAACGAACACTATTCTCAGGTTAACACCTTTGAGTGGGTATCACTGTTTTCCGTGTCGACGTTTGCGATTTGTCATGTGGCAGCAATGTGCTCCGCGTGTCTCAATCCGCTCATCTACGCCTTTTTCAATCACAACTTCCGAACGGAATTCATTAGGCTATTCGAGAAACTGGGTTTGCGGTGAGCGAGACGTAATCATGTCATTGGAAGTTACGTTTGCCTGTTAACTCACCATTTTTTTGCGGAATTGACGACAATATTTGTCTTCAGATCAACTATACGTTAGCATCTTCATGGAAAATCGAAGTCGGATGGCATATTTCGAAAACATATATACATATATTAGCGTTTATAATCAGAATGCGGTAACATCATAAAAGCTAGCAAAGGAACGAGAGCGGCGTTCTGAAACGTTTACACACTCTATCTACGTAGAACGCACAGATATCACGATAAGAAAGAGGAAATTGTTGCTATCCTGGAACGGCTACCAGTTACAATGGATACGCTCATTCTAACCGTATTATTGAAAACCTCCCAAGCAGTGACCATTTGATTCATCGATTAATTAATTGATTCATTTATTAATCGCCATGTTCGACCCTCGATGAATCTCGGCATAGTTCCAACACAAGTTGATTTTTTTGAACAGAACACGAAGTTAAATATCATAAATTCAGCGGCTAATGTTTTGGCCCTTTTCGCCTATTTCGGAGACTAAAAATGGTGGAAACCAGTCTCTGATCCATCCGACCAAACGTCTCACCAACCTTTGAAACCTTCGAAGCTAATCAAGTCACCATGTGATCAATAGCTAGATAAAAGCCGTACCTACCAGATCAGCAGAGTCCACCCACCGGGACCACAATAATAGGTTTAGTAGCGTTTATCAGGCCGATCAGAGTCCACCGTTCCGCCAAGACTAACCTTATATAGGGGGTTAGTTCCCGCGTTATTGGCATACATTCTCCCTTCCTGTGCATTTTTGGATGTCTAACCCGAATCCAGAACGCCTCCAGGGTTTTGCGCGCGGTTGTCTGGGTTTCGTGCGCCACGACCTCGACGATGACCTCAAAATCGTCGCCGTTATGAGATTCAGTCCTGTGACAACCTGAAGCAGTAGGTGGCCGCGAGCTCACCTCTCCCTTCATATGCCTCTTAGCACGAACGAAAAGCGGTCTAGCCGTCTCCTCTATATCTTCGTCTTCACATTTCCACAAATGATCCTGTAAACCACACCTGCGATGGCACAACTCCATCACTGCCATCGGGACAGACCACATAGCTCTCGGTCGCGCACGTGCGTTCATAGAGACGGTTTCGGACGAGACGATGTTTTAGGTTATTGGGAGGAATATCCACAAGGCCAGCAGTGTCTGCCAGTTATTTATCATGCACTCAAGGTGCGCCATCAGCAAACTATAAAAGAGAAACATTACAGAGCTGGAAAAATGCAGAAAAGTCGTTACACACACTAGATGCTACATTTGCATATAAGTAGTATTGAAATGAAATGAAATAAGCGACAGTATGATTCTTTCGATGCCATTGGCAGCTCCAACATTCTCAGTGGGCGAAAAGAATGCTCAGCTATTCACTCGCAACTTTTTCCTCTAAAGTTAGTTGAAGACATAAAAGGTGGCAAATGCGATAGAGAGAGGGAAGGCGGTGGCTATACTCACGTCTTTTACCACTGCAGTTAGTTGAAAAACGAAAAACAGCAATCGTCGAAGCGATCGAGTGAGGAGAGGTGGTGACTGCAAAACAAGCTGCCCATTTCATTTTCATAGCCACATAAGGTCAAGCGAGGTAAACGAAATTAAACAACGTGCGTAGACATCTAGTGTGTGAAACAGTTCTTCAAAAACAAAAGGCACGCATATTACTGCCCTCTTCTGTCTGAGTCAACCGATATTCATTTTAAAGGCACTGTTCACGAAAAAATGGTTTCGGAAATCTGCACATGGTTTGAATTCGACGCCCCCTCTGATACCATTTGTGCAGGAATGAGGTCGGAAAACGGTCTGGATAGAGCACAATAAGGGCAGGAACAGTGGGGGACGGGAGGCCTCCGCCCCTCGCTAGGCTGACTATGAAATCTAATTGCCGTTCATCACTTTCGCATTGGGCGAAGTTGTCTGCTTGGGTGTGTTGTCTGCTATTGCAGACATTGCGTCGGCTTCGTGCACTCGCCCGAACACTCCCTAACCGCCGTTATTTCAATATGAAACTCGTCCAACCCCCTTCCCAGCTCTTTTTTTGACCCTTTCTATTTCTTTTTGTTCNATCTGCACATGGTTTGAATTCGACGCCCCCTCTGATACCATTTGTGCAGGAATGAGGTCGGAAAACGGTCTGGATAGAGCACAATAAGGGCAGGAACAGTGGGGGACGGGAGGCCTCCGCCCCTCGCTAGGCTGACTATGAAATCTAATTGCCGTTCATCACTTTCGCATTGGGCGAAGTTGTCTGCTTGGGTGTGTTGTCTGCTATTGCAGACATTGCGTCGGCTTCGTGCACTCGCCCGAACACTCCCTAACCGCCGTTATTTCAATATGAAACTCGTCCAACCCCCTTCCCAGCTCTTTTTTTGACCCTTTCTATTTCTTTTTGTTCATCGTTTTTTGCGCTTTTTTCGTTGTTACCGCTTTATTCTAGAGTAGTTCTATGAATTCCCGTCAAAAAAGGGTACCCTAAATTTATCGTAAACGGTGCCTTTAACTGAGGGCATTGTTGGAAGAAATGGGCTAACAATTACCGATAATTACGGAAATTCTCAGCAATCCGGCATGCCAAATAGTAACAAAAGACGCACTTCCCTCAATTTTATTTGAGGACGCTTACGGTCGAGCTTCTAGGATACAAACAGGTAGCACCTGGAGCCACATCGCTCTACGAATGATAAAGACTACAAATCCCGTTCCGGTGCTTTCTGGCTAGCTTGGAACATCGAGGAGCTTATAGTACATCTTCGGCAAGGCCTGAACACCCAGTTCTTACTCGGCTCAAGCTTCAGTTTGCCCTGGAGCAGTTTGAAACAAAATTGCCGTTTAAAACCCGTCTGTAAAGAAGCTTCTTCAGCTTCAGTCCCTCTAGACATTCTCTGTAATCAGGCATGCAAGCAGGTTACGTGAGGCTTGAGTAACATCTGTACATCACTTCTTTCCTAAAAGCTTGCTGTACTTGCTCTATTCTTGCTTGAATATTCCTAGTGTGCGGGCTCCAGATCTAGGACTCATAGTCTTGTTTCACCTCTATCACCTGTCGTCCCGCTAAGTCGACTTCCTCGAGCGGGCGCAGGTAACGCCTCTATTCGTCCCTTTCACAAACCAAGTGGTCCAGTGAATCGTTCTCGCTTTAGGGAGACGAGTTTCAGCGTTCCTTCCGTTCAGAGCTATGAAGAAGAAGTCTGACCATTCCGTTGGCGGCTATTATGGAGTCCGTTCGATGTCCCGAGGGACCCGGTCGGTAACCGCCCTGGTCCAACGGTCAACACCATGTGTCAGGCCCACCCGATCTTTGATTTCTTGGCGTAATCGAATGCATCCCAGATCTCCCTTCGTTGAGAGAGCTCGGAACTCCGAAAGCCCTTCTGCAATTGCATGTATTGGGAAATTTTGAGCAGCGTCCTTTCCGAAGCGCGTTGGGTAACTCTGACAGCATGCTCATCCTGCTTTCGTAGAGTCCAAGTCTCCGAGGAGTACGTCAAAGCAGGAAGGACAGCAGTGTCGAAAAGGTGAGCGTGAAGCCGGATGTTCTTCGCCTTCTTCACCACTACCTCGATCTTCTTCAATGCTCCTCACGCGGCGCGTTTCCTTCTGCACAGCTCCGGAGCTAGGTCGTTCATCATGTTGACTTTCCAACCTAGATACGCATAGCTAGAATATTCGGAGATATTCGTTCTGTTTAGCGTGTAGGAAGCATCAGGTGCCAGCCCGTTTTTCATGAACATCGTCTTCGTTAGGTTCAGCCTCAAGCCGATCTTTCCACAAGCACTATTAAACTCGGCCAGCAGTCGTTCCGCCTGCTCGATGTTCTGTGTTATAAGCACGATGTCGTCTGCAAAGCGGAGGTGATGTAGGAAGCGGCCGTCGACCTTCACTCCCAAGTCTTCCCATTCCAAATGACGCATGATATTCTCGAGGGCGGCACTGAAAAGTTTGGGCGAAATAGTATCGCCTTGCCGGACACCTCTCTTCACGTTGACAATTACTTCCTTATAGAATGGTGAAATCCTGGTCGTGAAGCTGTCGTAGAGCTCACGAAGCATCCTTATGTATTGCGTAGGAACACCCTGGTTGCCCAGGGCTTCAATTACCGCTTCTCTCTCAACGGTGTCAAAGGCTTTCTTCAAGTCGATAAACGTGAGACATACATAACGGCATTCCGTAATCTCGCGATACTTCAATGAGCCTTGTATGAGTGTGGATATGATCGATTGTGCTAAACCCTCTCCGAAAACCTGCTTGCTCGCATGGCTGTCCTTCATCTAATTTTCTGTCAATCCTCTTTAGGATGACGCGTGTGAAATCTTGTAGATTACAGACAGCAGGCAGACTGGGTGATAGTTGCCAATATCGTTAAGATTTCTTGTACAGCAACACATTCTTGCTAGTTTTCCACGACGTGGACACTTTGCATCCCGACAGGTACCGCGTGAAGAACCTAGCCAGAGTTCTGACCATAGCTGATGTAAGACTCCTCAGGTGTTCTGGTTCGACTCATTGGGACAGGGCGCCGTACAATTCTTTATCGACATGATGGCATGTCGTATTTCGGAAAGGAGAACCAGAGGAGGGATATATTCTTCTTGCCTAAGATGGTGGGTAGGCAGGTAGACGTGGCCGTCGAAGAGATCCGATTAGAAGTCGTTGATGACCTTCTCCATTGCCCTCCGAGATGCAGTACCTTCCGTCAGCACGACGAGGGAAAGTCCTCTTGGCCTTGTAAATAGCGAAGCTCTAACAGGCTTTGCAAAGGCTCTTTCCTTACTCAACGGCTTCGTTCATAACTGCTGATCTTCTCTCTTTCAGATCTTCCTTTATGGATTCGCTGCTGACCTTCGCAAGTTCGGACGTTTGTTGATGATTGCCTGTAGCTCGCGTGATTCCACGCTGGCGTATCAGCTCGAGAGCCTCCGAAGAGAGCCACCTACTTGTAGATTCACTGTTTCCTAGCGCTATCGTGAAGATGTTTGTGTTCTTCATCGATGTTGTCGATAAGGGAATCTTCCCATTCACTCGCAAAGGAAGCGAAGTAGTCCCAGGTGATGGTGGTCTTGGGGCTTCGTTTCCCAAACTTCATGGCTCTCTCTCCACGCACTGAGAAGCAGAATCTAGCGCGGAGAAACGATGGTCCAGTCGCGTGTAGAATTTGGGACAACAGCGGCGTCAGTGAGGCAAAATCTCCGATTGAAGATGATATGATCTGTGCTACGGATCCCCTCCACTTAAGCTCTCTCTCACTGAAGGATCCCCAGCCGGTTAGTGACGAGGCTACGTAGGGCGTCCCCAGGTGGCGGATGGGGGGATTATTCGTAGGCCGAAGGCCGCCAGTTCTTTCCCAGAGATGGACTCTCTGATTCTGCTGTGCTGGTCGATATACCTTCTGTTTCTCGCAAGTGTATCCACGCATACGTGTGCGGAGAGCCTGTTAGTGCAGTTGGTATCCTGCCCATCGACTCAGCCAAAAGTTTGTAGAAACGGAAAATAAGTCGCAAACGCTTCAGTTTTCCGAGCATCAGGAATGTAAAGATTACCAGCACCATCTTCAAGAACCAACGTAGTCGGTTGTGTTTTCATTTTGTTATTCATAAAAGCGGGGACTGCTTTCTTGTCAACACTGTTCGTGGATCGCTTTTCCCTGTAGGCAAGGAATTTATTCAGATGCTAACCAAGTTCAATGCAAGCACGGTTATGAGGAAAAAATGGAGAAGGGGCTTTCTCGTAAAGTTTGAAGTATTTCGAGAATTTAAACGATCGAATTCAATTTTAATTCCAGTAACCCAGATTAGAAAAACTGATATGTTACATTGCGCTTGAGACGCTTTTTTAATCCTGTTAAAGCATAGCGTTTTCTCGGTATAATTACGTTGTTTGCCCCTACAGCTGAATAATCAAATAAAGCGTATGACATCGGTGGCGATCCAATTGCTGCATTAACAGCTTTTTGCAGACAACTTCGTGATGTCGTCTCTAGTTGGAAAGGAAGTCGTGAACAATCAAAGAGTATGGAAAGCAAATTCGAGATTCGATGTGACAACGCCGGGAACCACACAGTCTTTAAAACGCGTATTGAACAGCTTGACGAGAGCGTGGCCTCGAATTTGGGAATCGAAGAAAAGCTCTGAGTTTTGAGCAAAGAACTTTTATGATAGGCCCTATCAAATACATCAACCAGACCACAATATCTCAAGACATCTGCCATCTCCATCTTATCACTTTTTGTTTTGAATGCAGTCCTACTACCCTCAGTCCCTTTTGTACCTTCATACTTTTGAACTGATCTGTGTTGATTTTTCTTTATATCAAATTGCGATTGCAGAAACCGCTAGATGTTGTTTCTATTGCGTCCATTTAAACAAGCCAGTAATTCACTTGACGGTATGCATATTACTTTCATATTTTATCGAATGACATCGTCTGAATCGAGCGAAAACTAGCATTCATAATTCAATGTTACACTTTATGCATGCATTATTGAACGAATATGGGTCCCATTCTGCATTTCAATATCGGCCACCGAACGAAATTCCTTCTTCAAATGACAAGGGTGTCGTTAATCTGTGACTAGCGTTACTTCCAGACTCTTACTTTTGCGCTCGATCTGTAGCCGAAAAATGAAAGGTTTGCAAAGTATTGGTGATGATAGTGATGTGAAGGAAAATCTACTGATGGCCATTTGATATCATAGCAGTATCCTTCACAATAACAAAAGATTAAGTACACTGGACTTCGCAGGTGTTCCTTTCTGGAGCTTTAGTCAAGATATTACAATATTTATGTGGCTAACGTTCCGGCCAGTCACCTTCGTCAGACCCTGGAAGCCGAAAAATATTTGGGATTCATCCTGATCAAACGACTTCAGACCTCAGCTAAGTTCAAGTGTGGCTTATAGATATCTAAAGAGGTTTTGTAAAGCACAACAGGTAACCCACTTCAGATGTCTAAAAAAAAGACAGTTAACCTCTCTATTTTGAAGACGTGATGAAACCTTTCCGCAGTAGGCGGGCTCCAAGTGTTCCGGCCCCTGGCTTGCCGCCTGTGGCGATCGAAGATTACACAGGTTGAGGAACGGAGCAATCTCGTTGGTTACGGCGAGACATTCATCTTTCCGATTCATTTTGGGACTTTCGTGCTGATTCAAAGGGCTTCGGAAGTTCTTTCGCGCTGAGGTCGTGGGCTCTCGCATCAAGATCCTGACTGATACATCAAACTCTAAACTCCGTGGCGATGCTTCCTATGATCTCCCAAGGGCCTTTTTTGCCTCGATTTTTTCATGCCATCAAGATATTCTTTAATCCTGCATATTAGGGGACTCTCGGTTTCGCCCATGTAGTCTTCTAGAGTAGAGTAGAGCTTGCATGTGATCAAGTAGATCACCACGGACACCATGCAGTCATCCTCTCGCCAATTGGGACAGATGACACAATGGGGGGAGGGGGTAATGCAGAAACGGTCGTAATGCGGTTTTGGATAACTCTGTGCTCTAGATTTGTAGGAGGAACTTCAACCACACGAACTGTATCATCGGGGCCACACATTCGCAAAGCCATTCTCACATGTGAACTGAGGAAGTCCGGCACGAAGGGCAGGCAAAAAGGCACCTCTTCAGAAATTTCAGTTTCTAGCTCTTGCAGTTTTCTCCGCGGTAGTCTGCCAGATAGCTGGCTCTCAGTGGATACTCATTGGAGAGAGCCGCTCTCCTAGCAAACCCCACGGCTTCTACTTGTTCCTGATCACCCGATGAGACCGTTTTTGCCGTCCTAACCATATTGACGATGATCGCCCGCTTGGTTTTGTTGTGGATGCGCTGACCTGAAATGAACTAAAATATTCTTGCTGATGGGTTTCCTGTATCATATGTTTGCAGGAACCCTCGCTCAAGCTGGATCTGCACGTTGGAAAAAGGAAACCAATTGTCTTTAGGCTTTTCCCGTTTAAATCGTATATTGTCAGCTTGCCTGTTCAGAAATTCGAGACACGCGTCCATTTCTTTCTAAGTTGAGCAGGCAACAAAATAGTTGTCTACGTAGCGGCAGTAGAGGACAGGCCGGCAATCCAAAACAGGCTTTTCAATTTTTGACATGTAGGCCTTGGCTAGCACTTGTGAGAGCCGTTGATCCATGGGTAACGTCCTGATCTGCTTGAAGTATCGCCCGGATCACCCAAATATAGAGCAGTGTGCGTAGGAGTCGATGAACTTCGAAGCAGGGCTCGATTCACGTGTCAGGCTTTTGTGCGACTTGATATTCATGATTAGATGCGTTGACGATAGTGCTTGAATGCCAATGAATTTGTTGGCTTTTGTTCCAAAAGGTACTTCTCCTCCAGTAGTGGACGTGGCGAACATGGTGCCTTCCCGTTTCAGCCAATTCGATGACCAGTTGATCTTTTTGACTTTAATAGTCAAATCTTCGAAGAATCTTTGCAATTCATGTGTTCATGCCATGAATGAACGGATCTTCACTCTAGTCTTTCTTAAATAAGTGCTATGGCTCCAATATTCCAACATTCTCTTAAGAACGATCCTGCTCGACGCTGCAGTATTGGGATTCCTCGGTATAAGTACCTACGATTATTTTGCCATGTTGTGACATGAGGAAAGATATATTTTGAGTAGTTATTCGTACCATCTCAGAATGAGCACAGGGCTTACATACACATGATAGAAATCGACTCTCAGCCTTACTTTAAGTATTACCCATTCATTCGAATACAAGCTCTCTGCTGAAAGTGATTTAGTATGCAAACTTAGCCTACAAACTCTCCACACTTGTCTGAGTGAACCGGCTAGCTTAGCAAAAAGCAAGAAATCAGTGTAGACCACTCTCGTCTCTGTGCAAGCAGTGACTTTTGTCCCCGATTTGCCACTGTTTGCTATCGAGATTTGTACAACGTTGCCAACAGTGGGCTGAAGGCCACTGGGCGAATGCTACAGTAGCATTGTGCATCAGTTTTTCGATTGTGTTTTCATATCAGTTCATCCGACAATTATTAAGACGACAATTCAAAACGGTATTGGTCGAGATGTAGTGTTTCTTATGAGCATCTGTAGCGATGAAATTCTGGCTTGATTTGTAGGTCTGCTACCTCAACTATGCTCGGCAGCGTCAAGATTCCTCAGCACGGTTCACATTGGATTTGAACCAAAACAGGCCATTTCGCTCCATAAGACATACAGTTCGTTTTCGACTTGTAACGACTAGCAAATGCTGGCCTTAAACCAGTTGTGTAGGCGATGAGATCCATATCCAACTAAACTTCCAAAATTTTTATTGCTCATTCTAAAATATTAATGGATGTACACTCAACAATGTGTTGATCAGAAAAGAAAACAATGCCCATAGCGACTTCATTTCGTCACAGGAAATGCCAGCTGATCTAAAATTGTGATTGTACAGGGTGAAATAGGTGCTTGGGATGGAACGGTGGTTTGATTGTAGAAATCGAGAAGGTTCGCAAAGATTGCTCTAATCGTAGGAAGGTTGGCGTTTATAGCATCTTAAGGGAAAACAAATAGATGTAATAATGTAATGTCTTAGCTGGTCTCGTGTTACGCGGCGCCAGTAGCGATTGCCCAACATCAATGTAGATTAACCAGGAAAAGATCCATAGGTGTGCTGCACCAAGAATCAAACCGCGAGAAAATGCCCGAAATAGAGTACTTGAAATTTCTTCGAGATACTCTGGAGAGGCACGTTCGACTAGAAGTATCGTTTTCTTTTTTAGTAATTTGACGACGATGTATACCGAAAGGCAAAGCTTTTTCAACAAGCGCAGTTAAGAACCGGTCACCTCCTTCAATTCTTCTCTTTCAGTTTTCGGACAGTTCCTCCTTTTTGCAGGAAAAAAATGCTTTGGGAAATGATATCGCAGAAACCTGAATACAATGTTTTCCTTTTTCTATATGCGTGATTCCTC